>CAUYRT010076895.1:0-94008 GCA_963574885.1 Lepilemur ruficaudatus
TTGGCCAATTAATTTCTTTGTATTTTTAGTAGAGACAGGGTCTCGCTCTTGCTCAGGCTGGTTTCGAACTCCTGACCTTGAGCTATCCGCCCACCTTGGCCTCCCAAAGTGCTAGGATTACAGGCATGAGCCACTGCACCTGGCCTATTTCCTTTACATTTAAATATTATATGCATCTATAATTTGTTTTTGAAATGGTAAAAGATAACCAATTTTGCCTATTTTCTATATATGTATTTTTTCCAGATAGCTAGTAGCATAAGTACAGTTTTTCCTTGAGCAGTATGGAGGTTAGGAGTGCTGACCCCCACACAGTAAAAAATCCATGCATAACTTTTGACTCCCCTAAAACTAAACTATTAATAGCCTACTGTTGACTAGAAACCTTACCAATAACATAAAAAACTGATTAACACATATTTTATATATGTATTACATACCGTATTCTTACTAAAGTAAGCTAGAGAAAAGAAAATGTTAAGAAAATCATAAGGAAGAGAAAACACATTTATAGTACTGCACTGTATTTATCGGTACTGTGAGTTTATAATGTCTGTTTACAAGATGAATTGTCTGTCTGAAACGGTGGCAACTGCAGCTGCAGACTTAAATCTGTGGTGTGTATCACGCAATTCAACTTTTTTTGGTAATGTCGTAAGTTTTTTCTGTTTCTTGGGAACATTTCTAGCATCACTGGTGGCACTTTCTATGGGTCCTATGGTGTTCATGGTATTGCACTAGACACCATGAAAAATATGCAAGGACCGTAAGAGACCATGTTTTACTGCAATACGCAATTTACTAGAGAGAACTGCTCATGCTGATATGATTAGCATCCTAGCATTTTAAGTGGATACTTGGAAACTTCGAGCTCACCAGAATAGCAACAGAAGGTGGCTAGGAAATTATTACAGTAGTGCAGTATACACTACAGTTAATTTTATGCAGTTATGATTTAATACTGCATCTTTAGAGTTGTTTACAATTGTTTATAATTGTTTCTGTGTTTGTGTGTGTAAGTTTTGGTACGCTTTACCTTTTTATGATAGATTTGGGAATATGTTATGGCAGTAAATGATAAAATAGACTCGTATCTACATATATTTTATGCATTCATGACATTCCTGACTTCTTAATTTTTTTGCTATTTCTAGGCTTGGCAGTCTGCAAGTTTTTTTTCAAACTGTTGCAAACTTCTAAAAAAATTTCCTATATATTTATTGAAAATAACATAAGTGGACCCTATGCAGTTCAAACTTGTGTTGTTCAAGATCAACTGGATAATCTTTCAAATAATACACCCCTTTTCTGCAGAACTGAAATACTGACTTTATCATATATTAGACTTTTATGTATCCGAAGATTTATTTCTGAATCCTGTACTTTGTTCCACCAATCTGACTATTCCTCTGCCAATACCATATTGATTCTAAATATAGTAGCTTTACAGTTCATTCAGATATCTGGTTAAACAGGTTCCCCTGACTTTCATTCTCAGGTATTTTATTCCAAAACCACATTAAGATGATTTAATCCAATTCCAGTTTTTTTGTGTGTGAGTTTTACCATATGGTTCAGTACATTTCTTCTAAAATTTATTCCTAAATATAATTTTAGTTCTTATTATGAAAGGAATTAGTTTGCTATTTCCATTTCTAGGTGTTTGTTGAAAAAACAGAAAAGAGCTATTAATTTTTATTATATTTACCTTCGATCCAACCAGTTAACTATTTTTACCCTAGAGTTTATTAGAGATAATTTCTAAGAATATAGTTATAAAATGAGTAAAAGAGATAGTTTTAATTCTACTTTTCTAAAATTTGTACCTGCTATGATATTTCATTTTCATATCTTATTGTATTTATTAGAACGTCCAATACAATGTAGGATAATGATAGTAGGCATTACTGTTTATTTCCAGAATTCGGCTGAAATGACTTCTGTGTTTTATTCGCTAGCAAATTTGATGTTTTTGTTGTTGTTACACATTCTCTATTATATTTCATTGGTTTCCATCTATCCCATTTTACTTAAGAGTTTTTACTGGGAATGGTGTGTTTTGTAAGTACATATTCAGCATCTTTTGTCTTGGCCATATGGTTTTTATATTTTAATTTGCTGAAGTTACGTTATACTGCATTCTGTTGCTATATTTCCTTATATTGAACCTCCCTGGCATTTCTGGAATTGCTTCATTTGTTTATAATGTATTTTTAAAGACATTTCTTGATTCTATTTGCTAATATTATATATGCATTTAAATTCATAAATGATACTTATCTACAGTTTTCCTAAGTGTATTATTTTACCAGATTTTGGCATTAAAGTTATGCTGATTTCAACTTTTAAATGGTCTAAAATAATTTAAATAATATTAGTATTATATGCTTTTCAAATGGTTACATAAAGCTCATCTGTAAGCCCATCTGTTCTTAGGACCTTGTCAATGGTAGACCTTTAATCATCTTTCCAATATCTTCTGCTGTATACTTCATTTTTCAGCTTATACTTTGCTATCCAATAATTTATTTCAAATTTGTTAGGGAAGACTTGATGATTATTTTCTTATAAACTTTTATGCACTCATATATCTGTGGCTATGTTTTTTGTTTTTCTTTCCCCCTCATTATTGCATAGCTTAGCTCTATTCTTTACTTTATTGGTCAAATGAGAGATTTAACTATTTTATTTAAAATACTTTTTGGAAATATACATACTAATACATACATATATACACATACATATATAAATCTTTGATTTATAAATTTCAGGTTTTGTTGTTAGTTATTTCCTCCTATATTTTCCTTTGATTTATTTTGTTGTAATTTCCTAATTTCTTAAAATGAGCATTGCCACTTTATTAGTTTTACTTTCTAATATTAAAGACACTTGAAGATATCCAATTTCCATTCTTTCTATGTCCCATATAAATTTTTGCTTTTGCCATGTTCCATAGATTTAGATGTATATTTCTTTACATAGTTTCAAGATAGTTTATGATATCACATTTGCTATCCTCTTTGATACAAGCGTTGTCTCGGAGTATATTTTATAATTTACAAGGAGTAAAACTTTTTGGTCACTTTTTCATTTACAATTTTATTAGATTATTATTAGACAACTGGCCTGTACAACCTGTACTTTAAAAAATTTTGCTTAGGTGTGGCTAAGGAATAACTGATTTTTCTAGATGTTTCATAGACATAAAAATAATGGATACCCCTTATTGAAACAACGTAGTGTTTTGTACATAGCTATTAAATCAAGATTAGTGACTGTATTATCCATGTCTTTATGTGCCTACCTATTATTTGTCTATCAAAATCCCCCAACTCTGAAAGAATCTGTCTTTGTGTTTTAAGGTCTCTTCCTTTAATAGTGTCTGGATCTTTTTTATTAAGTTCTCATTGCATTTAAGTTTTTTCTTTATACATTTAACTACTGTGGTATTTGGTGCCTACAATTTTGTGACTGTTAAATTTTTATTCATGACTTGTAATTTGATTACCTAACATCCACCTTCATCTATTTAAGGCTATTAACCTTAAATTCCACTTTATCTGTTGTAGTTTCTCCACAGTTATTTTCTTTATGTTAGTATTTTCCAGTATCTTTACTCATCCATTTATTTTCTCCTTTTTTTTTATCACTATACGTTTATTTTATTTTTTTTTAAATAAACAGCTTACCATTGAATTTTATTTTCTAACCTAATCTAACAAGCTCTGATTTGGCTTCTGAGCACTGACTCTAATCCTATTTCTCTTCCCTACCATACAGTGCAGTGTTATGTTGATACACTTAATTTTATTCCTTTTATCTTACTTTAGACCTTCTATATTTTTGTTTTATCTCTTTGCAGTTCAATATTTTACTGATTTGAGTTGCTATTTTTCCCCTTGTTAACTTAAAAGTTCTACTACTCTTTGGCCCCCAAAGATACACATATCCCTCTCACATTTTAGGAAAACATGACACCAACTATTTCCCCTACTGAGACACACTTCCCGGCCCATCTTTGCATTTCCCCAACCTTCTAAGTTAAGACCTTAAGACTACTTTCACCTCCCCTTTCTCCTCTCTTCCTCCTTTCCCCTTCCAGGAAATCTTTGGGACATTTTTACTCCTCCCTTCCCTTGCTCCTCTCAGCTCTAAGGTTTTACTGCAATAGTTTACCATTTTAAGATCTAGCCTAATAGAATTTCTCATGAAATTATTTGCAAAACATAAATGAGAATATATAAGTGTTCGGTTTCAAGAGTCCTTGTGGAACATGTTACATATTCTCCGATGTCTATCATTGTAAATGTACATCTGTGTGCTTCCATGTGTGCACACAGTCTCCTCAACATTTATAAAATCTTCCTATCATTGGTATTATTATCTCAATTTACTTTTATTTGAAATAAAGCATTTTCAATATATAAATCAATATATATAACATATAAATATATATATGTAATATATAAATCAATTCTCACTGTAAATAATTCAAATAAGAATTCTACAAAAATTATAAAGTCTTACTTGGCCACTCCTCACCCTATCCCTGTCCTTAAAAGATAGCCAATGTATCAGTATGGCATACATTTTCCAGACTGTTTTCGTGCATTTATATAAATATATTTATACATTATTCATTGTTTTGTTTTTGTGTGTGTATTGAATATGAATTATATCATGTTATCTGTATTGCTTTGAAACTTTACTTTTTCACTTAGTATATTTTAGAGATCTTTCTAGGTCAGTAAATAGAAGTTAACTGATAAAATAAATCGATAATTCATAAAATAAAATTGAGACTTTTAAATTGTGGCACAATACTGTATAGCATAGGTATCACATAGTTTTTTGATGGATATTTAGGTTATTTCTAATTTGCTATTGCAAACAGTGTCCAGTGTCTTACACGTTACTTGCAAATAAATGACAGTTTCTATAGATACAGATATGTGGAATTGCTAAGTCAAAGGGTAGATGATTTTACTACTAAATTGCCACTCAAGAATCGCTGTACTTACTTATAGTCTTACCAGCAATGCAGGAGGCTTACATTTTCAACAGGTATACATGAGATTCTATCTTTGATGGCACTTGATATTATCAGTTTTATTTATGCCACTCTGTTGAAGGGGAAAAATACCTTGTGTTTTAATTTGCTGACTGGTATTGAGGTAAGTATATTTTCATAAATTTATTAGTTATTTGTGTTTCCTCTCCTTTCCATTGTCTATTTCTTCTCTTGTCTTCCTTCTCCATTTTTTTTAAAAACTCACAACAAATTCATAACTCTAATTCATAGGAATTACATACTTTCCATTTCAATCCTTTACTATTACTAATATATATGTTAAAATGTTTTCTGCTAGTCCTCTGTTGCCTATCTTGCCTATGTATATGAAATATTCAGCCACAAAAATTTCAAAATTTCGATTTAGTCCAATTTAACAATCCTCTCCTTTATGACTTCTTGGTTTCATGCCTTGCTTGAGAAGTATCGAATACACTGACATTTTAAAAAAATAGTCTTCTGTGTTTTCTCCAGTTTTTATGTAGTTTTTTATACATTTAAGATATTCACCTATACAGGTTGAGCACGGTGGCTCACTCCTGTAATCCTAGCACTCTGGGAGGCAAAGGCGGGAGGATCGCTTGAGGCTAGGAGTTTGAGACCAGACTGAGCAAGAACGAGACCCTGTCTCTACTAAAAATAGAAAAATTAGCTGGGCATGGCGGCCTATGCCTGTAGTCCCGACTCCTTGGGAGGCTGAGGCAGGAGGATTGCTTGAGCCCAGGAGTTTGAGGTTGCTGTGAGCTATCATGATGCCACTGCCTTCTTGCCCAGGTGACAGAGTGAGACTCTGTCTCAAAACAAAAAAAAGATGCTAATCCATGTAAAATGTATGTTTCTTTATATTAAGGTAGGGTGCCAATTATTATTATTATTATTTCAAATGTATTGTCAAATGCCACCATTCCTTAAGGCCAGTTTTATTATCAAATAAATTCCCAAATAAAAATTGGCCTTTTGTACTTCTCTTCCATCACTCTACTTATTTCTTCTTGGTTCGAGCCCATACTATTCTAATCACAACAACTTTACAGGATATTTTGAAACACTATAGGGTAATTTTTGTACCCTCTGTGCAGTTCTTTAATTTTAAAGCTTTCTTCATTTTTTGAGAACATTTTTAACTTCCCAGGTGTATTTTATAATCAGCTTGACAAGTCCCAGGAAAAATTCTGTTGGATTTTGATTGAAATGCATTTAATTTCAGACTGGCTCTGGGAAATAAACATTTTCATAACATTGACTTTTCTCATCTCATGGATATATAATAAATTTCCACTTATTCATTTCTTCCTTTCTTTTCTTATAAAACTTTTCTGTTTCATTCATTTAGATCTTACATATCACTTATTAGGTTTATTGCTCAGTAGTTCATATTTTTTATTTTTATTACAAATGGAGTATTTTCTCAATTACATTTTCCAGTTGGTTGTTACTGACATATAAAAAACTTACTGGCTTTTGTGTGTTGTTCAGTATCAGTCTACTTTGGTAAACTTAGCTTTCAAATTTTCAGGAATTCTTCACAATTTCTTTCCTGCTGATCAAAACCTTCTTATT
The DNA here is from genome assembly GCA_963574885.1 of Lepilemur ruficaudatus. Taxonomy (NCBI): domain Eukaryota; kingdom Metazoa; phylum Chordata; class Mammalia; order Primates; family Lepilemuridae; genus Lepilemur; species Lepilemur ruficaudatus. Next base: position 6,632 of record CAUYRT010076895.1, read on the forward strand.
TTCTAGTAATAATCATTTAATTTGATATAATGAATTTACAGGTAAAGTTTCAAAATTTGAAATTTAAACTTAGGTATACAGTATAATTCCCCTTTCTTTGTATTATTTCGTGTTGACTTTTAATATTCAGTGAGTTCTCCCCACGTCCCCTCGTCTGTTATCCCTTTTTCCTCAGCACAAACCAAGATATAATAGAAAAAAAGATTCCTGGTTTCTGGCAAAACCCTTCATTTTACCTGCTGAGACTTAAATAATTTAAGTGATCTGTCTAAGGCCACACAATTTACACCCAAGAAAGTAGATTTGGATTAGCTTCTAGAATGGTTATTATAATTTCTAACATATAAATAGGAATATCAGTAGCCTAACTGTGCCTCTTCTGCAAATTGTATATATTCCTACACACTACTTTATCCATTTTCTTATTTTCTGTAGAATGATTTATTTATGAGTTAAATTAAATTATAAATTAAAAATTTGTGTACCTTATGAATGTGTGTGAAATGAGCAAATTTCCATGCCATGCAAATATTATTTGTTTTCACTTATATTTTTTCAAAAAGTAGGAAATAGGTCATATTTATATTATAATAGTATTATATATAAGTATATATAAAATGTGTCAAAGAAATTATCAAAATGCTTGAGAATATGATAAGTCAGTAAAAAGTAATTAAACCCCAAAAGCACAATCAGTATTGTAAGAAATGAGGCAAAATAACGATAGAGGAATAATATAATTAAATAGCTATTATTGGTAGCTCAATACATTGTACTAAGTACCTTACATATGCAAACATGCTTATCTCTAAAACATATCCACACAACCAAAATGTCACTATTGTTTTTTCCTTTCACAGAGGAGATAGCTGAAATTTAGAGAGATGAAATTACTTGCCCAAGGTCCTGATATTAATGCATAGCAGAGATTGAATTTTAACTCAGGTATATTTAACTCCAAAGCCCTTGTTCTGCCTTTTCTATCACTTCCCATAGAATCCACCTAGAAAGATACATGCATTTCATCCCATTTGGCAGCACTGCATAAGCACAGCAAGTCCTGGGGTAACGTTTTTAAGTATTAACTGAGACACAAATCCATCTACTGCCAATAAGTGGATCCTGTAACCTACTGAACATTTTCCAAATTGCAAATCAAAAACTCCAAAGTCATTGTGTAAGAACGCCTGATACCCACAGCCACATAGCTGACCATCAAACATATATTAAGCAAAATAAGCCAGATACAAAAGAATATATCTTACATGATTTTTTTTAAACTCTTGAAAAGGGAAACCTAATCCACAGTGACGGAAAACAGATCAGTTGTTGGCTGGGCTGTGGACTGAGGAGGATTGACTGGAAAGAGAAAATGGAGACATCCTTCTAGGATGATGCAAATGTTCTCTAGAAACAGGTCACAATCAAACATAGAAAGGGTTTAATGGTTCCTCTTAACTGGGGTAAGGACTAAGATATAGTAAGAAATTGCTTTTGAGGAGTTACAGATTAATAATATGTTATGTGGATCTTCAGTGTTTCAACAGTCTGGTCAGCACAGAGGGAAGAGACAAACATCTCGTGTGTCTGTTTTGATAAGGAATTAATGCAGTGAGTTATTTTACCAATGGACATAGCATTGTAATGAGAAGACAGTTTTGCATCTGAGGCATCAGCTTGCAGATTACCTCTTCCGTTTCAGCTTTCCTCATATTTATGGCAAATTCTGCTTCAACATTAATGGTAATGGCTTTTTGTACTCATGTTATTATGAGATCTTTACGTTAATTCAACGATCTCAATGCCTGCCTTGAACAACATCAAATGGAACAATGAAATACGAGCAGGGCTTATTGGAAAACATCTGTATGCATCTCACATCAAAAAATGCGCAATCTGTTCTATTTTGAAATTCTGATTTCTTTGCAACATAAATACATTTATTATGCCATATGATTACTAAGACATGATCCTTATCCTTTCCCATTCAATATTTAGCTATTTGGGAGGGAAAAGCAATCATAAAAAGGAAAGGCTAGCTGGGCACAGTGGTGGGCACCTGTAGCCCCAGCTATTCAGGAGGCTGAGGCAGGAGGATCACTTGAGCCCACGAGTTCAAGGCTGCAGTGCACCATAGTTGTACCTGTGAATAGCCACTGCACTCCAGCCTGGGCAACACAGTGAGATCCTTAAAGGAAATTAAAAAAAATAATAGAGAGGAAAAGCTGAAAATAATTCTCCCTTTTAGGGGGATTTGTACTTTGAATTTACAAAGGTGGGCATTTGAAATCTAGTGTATTTGGTAAAGATTTAGAAGTAGGACTGAAGGAAAGAAAGGATATAAAATAGACAGAGTCCAACACCATTTGAATGAATCAAAGGTAAAAGGACAGTTATAATGCAGATGATCAGCATGGATTAAGTTTTAATTTAAGATTAATCTCTTAATTAAGGAAGTTAACAGATTTCACATCGTCCCTTAATAGCTTAAAGTGACAAGAAAAATTCTCTCCATGTGGGGAGAAAACCAACTGCCTTTCTCAGATTTTCAAAGGATTCTGTAATCCATCCATGGCTCCTCTCTCCATGAAAGTTAACTACCAGATTAGATATATGGCTTACCTCAGAATACTTCCAATGCATCCAACTCCAGCATATCCCACACACATTCATGCTGAAACATTCACTCTGAGTCACTGAGCTAAAAGCTCATAGAGTTAAGTGTTCCTAGAGAATCCCCAGGAATATCAATTCCCAGGAAAGTCCAACAACAACAAATCAAGTGAAGAGGAACTGATTTAATACAGTGTATTATGGGCCCAATATCTCATTCACTCAGTCCATAGTTTCTCAAAAATCCTTGCTGAGGAACCAGATCACTTGTGGCACCTTCCCTGTTTTCCTGTCACCCAGACACAGGCCACCAACCTCCCAAGAACAGAAAAGAAAGAACTACCACTTTTGTTAGCTTCCACTATGTGACAGTCATTGTGTTGGGCATTTTAGACACCTTTGCATCGTGGTGGAGAGGGGACTTGACTCTAAGACTCATTGGATTTTAGGAGTCTTTCTGCCATTGCACACAGTGAAGGCTTCTGTCCTCCCTCTATGGTCCCCTCCCACGTGCCTTGTTGGTGGACTTCGACATTTTCAGTCTGGCTCCTCTGTCTAACCCTTGCCCAGCGCTGCTGCTGCTGCTTGTTAGGCTGATCTCCCTCTTCCTGGGTACCCCATGGCACAGCTGAAGGGGCAGAAGGCTGGGAATCAGGACGCAGAATTCCAGCCTCCACTCGCCTCTAAACAGACGAGACCCTGCGCAAGGCAAGTATTCTGAGCATCCAATAACCGGGGTGGGTAGATTGTATGAGCTTGAAAGCTGAGCTATAATATCCAGTGACTCTACTATTCCTTGACAAAAACATATTTTTAGGGCAAGTGATTCTGTCATGTTACTAGGTTATTAGATTCACATTCTCATTTGGGGAAGTATCTACCATAAACAATGCAATGGTGTTCTCTATAACTCAGATTATTAGGACACCACTCCAGTGTATTTAACTTGATTGGTCCAAAGTGTAGCACATTACCTAGTCCAAACAGACCCTAAAATGCCTTTTAATTGGCTGGTTTGCTGAAAGCTACTGCAATATCCTTTCCTTATGCAGGCTTGGGAAAAGCCATGACGTGACATTTGGGGATAGGGCTGAAGCAAGCAGTGGGTACGTTAGAAAGGAAGCTGAGGACCAGGAGAAGGACCCTGGCTAAGAAGAAGCAGCAGCCTGTAGGGGCTTCATAGTCCTCTTTACAAAAGAGCAATAATATTCCAGGCCTATCATAGAGATTCAGTGAGACGACTTCTGTTTGCTAATAAGGTATGGAACAATCTCAAAGCTTTATTAATGTAACTACCAGGTATTTATTTGGAAAACTCCAGATTTGATCACAACTGGCCCTCAGCCTACCCAGTTTCAGAAATACACCTTGCAGCCTCAGTATGGCACATGCTAGGCTGACAGAACCACATTTCTCTAACACAACACCCCTGGCAAAGACTCTCCTGCCCCTTTTACTTCGCATTATTTTGCAGGCACTCTTCTGATCCTTCTACCCTCCTGCCTGCGAGGTAGGATAGGGCAGAGATTTATCAACCACAGCATATGGTTAGAGGCAGTGATGACTGTTTGTGTGGCTTGTCTCAGGTCACCAGTGAGTCAGCAGTGGCACTGGCTTCCTAACAGGGTCTGTGACATACAGGGAAACGTCCCTCATTCAGTGAGCCTCCATGCAGGCCAACAGCCTGACTTTCAGATTTTTTAGTTCTTCATTTTGAAACATGGGGAGGACAGAGATTGACAGAAATTGACCCAGGAAAGAGATACAAACTGCTTTAAAGGCAGAAAGGGCTGCCAGAACACACTGCATGAAGATGGCTTTATGAATAGGAGACTTGGCAAAACTTCCTGGGTTTCTCAGCCTCACAACGGTGCCCTACCATCACACTTACACCTGAATATTTCTATTAAGGTGTTTGAAAATTTGACCTGGGCCTGTGTGTGCTTTCGTATATGGTAGTATGTGGGAGTGGGGGGTGCCTTTTTGCTGTTGAAGCCAGTGCCAACTCGTCTGGTGCAGCCAGATGCAAGCTATTAATATAAATCAAACCATCAGGATATGAGAGTATCTTGCCCTGGGAATATTTATCTTCATCCTACTGATCGCACTGGGGGTTCCTGGGAGCCCAGTCCCCACATTATCTCTGAGCATCTGCAAGAAGCCAGCCACAACTGCAGGCTAACCCCACGTGTGTCTAGGGTCTGGCCATCCCAAGCAGTATGTGGCTTCAGGGCCTGCCTGACGTTCTCTCCCCAGGGAGGCTCAGCCTGCTCTGGGAGGGCTTTGCTAAGAGATCCTGGAAGCTTCTATTTGCCTACTTGGCGTCTAACCTCCCCTGCCTTCCCCTCTCCTCCCAGTCCATGCAGCCAGGATGCAGGACTTCAAAGATACTCTTCTTCACTGCAGCCTGACAGGTTAAAGATATGTTCCGGAGTCTCCTGGCAAGCGCTAGAGGATTGCGAATCACTGCCCCATTCCAGAAAGCGGCTCCGAGTGTGTCAGGGCAGCTCTTAGATAAGTGCACCCTGGTGGTAAGAGAGGTGACAGAACAAAGCCAGAACTGCTTTTCACCCCTGGAAACACTGGTCTTTCATGTCAGAGGTTAGGTTTCTTAATCTTTTTGTGCTGGGAATAAGATTTCCCTGGTGTGACATCCACTGATAGCAATGGACGTTCCACAACTTCCAGTGCCAAGAAATTAATGCTCCAATCTGCATAATCAAATCCCCAGGGAAACATCACCATTCCTTTCTCCGTACTTTCTGTCCCTTGCATTTGGAAATTCTTATATTTATACAAAATTCATGAAAATGTAATACTTAATAACAATTTTTACTGGGGTGGCTTTTGGGATTACTATGATAAACATTTACGGCATGAAATTCAAAAAATCCAGGATAATTAGGTTTTCTTATATGTTTGAAATATGAAAAAAAAATATGCAACCTGAATGTTGCACGGTACAAGGTGCATTTACTAAATTTACATTCTAATCACTTAGTCTGTTGCAATATAATATTGATTTATGTTGAGGGTTTGAGCCTCTGTTTAATGTTGAAATCCTTACAACAAATTAAGACACAGAGGTCTCTTCATTTTTTCATCAAATTTCGTAATTATTCTTAACTAGATTCTTCCTTACATAAAAAACTAGAAAGAACAATTAAAATGTCACATTTCTGTGGCAGAAAATTCAACTAGCATGACTCTCTTCAAAGTTTTTGTTTTTCTATAGAGCTCAATGAGTTAATCCGATATTGCTGAAAGGGCTTGGGAAGGCCAGTTCAGTTAACAAGACTGAATCAGGTTAAGAAAATTTTATAATCTTATAGCCATAATTAAATCCAGCACCTGGGATCAGTGTGAATATAAATCCCAGTATTAAGCTTAGTCCCAAATTTAGTCCATGAATTGCTTTTATGTAACTTTTTACCCTAACAAACTTCTATTTATTCTTTAAAGTCCAAAATAGCTGCAACTATCTCCTAGAAGGATTCCCTTTAGGAAACACAGTGTTCATCACACTTTCCTATGAGGACATCTGATAGTAAATGTTTCTGTTGCATGTAATGCTTTACTGCACAACTGTTTGTTCATTTTATCTGCCTCCTTATTAAATGATGACCTCCTCAGCTCTGAATCTATGTCTTAATCATCTGTGTCCTCAAGAGCTAGTACACTACCCAGCAAATAGTACCAAGCAGAATAAATGTTTGTTGAAATAATGAATAAAGCAATATATTCTAGCTCTCCTGTGAATATGATTGTGAAGCCTAGTATCAAGGTGTTCTGAGCTCATGGATCACACTTTGTTTTTTCAGAGATGGGTTCTTGCTCTGTTGTCCAGGCCAGAGTGCAGTGGTGTCATCATAGCTTACTGCAACCTCAAATTCCTGGGCTCAAGTGATCCTCCTGCCTAGGTCTCCCAAAGTGCTAGGATTACAGGTGTGAGCCATTGCACCCAGCCTGTACCAAGTTTTAAATTAAAAACTCACCATCATACCATCAGCAAAGAGCGATAGTTTGACCTCTTCTGCTCCTATTTGGATGCCCTTGATTTCCTTCTCTTGTCTGATTGCTCTGGCTAGGGCTTCCAGCACTATGCTGAATAGCAGTGGTGATAGAAGGCAGACTTGTCCGGTTCCAGTTCTAAGCAGGAATGCTTTCAATTTTTCCCCATTCAGTATGATGTTGGCGGGGGGTTTGTCATATATGGCTTTTATCATTTTGAGGTAAGTCCTATCTAGGCCTATTTTGTTAAGTGTTCTTATCATAAAAGGGTGCTGAATTTTGTCAAATGTTTTTTCTGCATCTATTGAGAGAATCATATGGTCTTTGTGTTTACTTCTGTTTATGTGGTAAATTACACGTATGGATTTGCATATATTGAACCATCCCTGAATCTCTGGGATGAAGCCCACTTGGTCATGATCGATTATTTTTTGATGAGCAGCTGAATTCAATTTGCTAATTTTATTGAGAATTTTTGATGCAGTGTATGCTGTCTGGGGGATGGGCAGGGTTGTTGGGCAATGCAAAGGCAATTTATGTAACCAAAGTGTTTGTACCCTTGTAATACTGTGAAATAAAAACAGAAGCAAACAAACAAAAACCTCACTATCACTAGGGAAGAGAAAGAAGAGCAGGATGTGGGCCAATCTTGGCCTATAGATGTTTTATTGGGCTTCCTCAGTGTTATGAAGCAGTTGAATCAGGTGTTGGCTAACATTTAAAAATTGAGAGATTGTATATAAAAGTCTGTCTTTCTAGCTTAAAAATTCCCAAACCTATGGCAATGCCTAAGTAACATTTCCATGTGGCCACAATTGGCTGGAGCTGGCAACACAGCACACAGCCTCCTTTGCTTATTACTTCACCTAGCTCAGCTCCTTAAGACATTTAATTTTAGGGCATGAGATTTTTCATTGTTTCTGGTGAGAGCGTGGTTTATGTGGTGCCAACCATGTGCTCTTGAAAGCAATTAATACATATTTGGGATATATATAATTTTAGGAGGATAAAAAGAACAGAAAAGTACCTTCCATCAAGTAACTTAAAACTTGGAGCAGAAGTTGTGACGGGGCAGATAAAAACTTATACCCATGAAACAATATGGAAACCTCAGTCTCTGACCAAAAGCACCCTCATGTTATAAAATTCCTACAGCTACAGGGAGCCAACATTTCCAAGATGTCTGTGAACCCTTGTCTGAAGTCTCACTGGCAACAGGAAGAGATAAAACAACAGCAAAAACTAAAATTAAAACAAAATAAACAGGAAAAAAAAACTGGAATGCAGTTAGAAGGAGAGATAATTCCTCCAATTGTCTTGATTTATCTAAACATATTATTTCCAAGTCTGCCTTCTTCATCTTACATACACAGTGCCTGAGGACTGTTCTTACTCTCTTCTCCTCGTCCCTCCTTGGAGTCACTTCATTTGTGAAGCCGTCTCTCTCTATCTCCTCTGGTACAAGCTTTCTATTAGCCTGAGAGTTTCACTCAATCCTTAATTCACTCAACATTTATTGGAGCTTACTTTTGTTCAAGTTATGTATTGGGAGGATTTGAAGGTCAATAACATTAGGTTCTTGTCCCTAAGAAAATAAAGGCCAAAGGAAGCAAATGAAGAGTAGCAATCATACCTTGATTTCCTTATAACAGACCGTATCACCTTCTGCAATAATTTGTGGCAAACTGATCATAACACAACATTTAGTTCTGATGGGTGGACTGGTGAGCTCTGTGTCTTGTGAAAAAAAAATACACCCCTCAATTGCTTTGAGAATGGAGAACAAACATGTATTAAAAAAGAATTGTAGCATACCTATCCAAAGTAGCATACCTATCGAAAGTAACATACCAACACGGCCTTGGATGTAGTGATCAGGATGTGTGTAAGAGATTGAGGGGATAAGGGGAGGAGTTGTGATCTTAATCCAGGAATACCCAAAGCATATGGATTTAGAAGCAGGATTGGAAGAAGAAAGATTTTCCTCATGCCTCTGTGCAAGGTGTTCTTTCGGCTGGCATTTATACTCTCCCTTGTCCTCTCCAACTCACACTGGGCCGCAGCCTCCTCCTTTAGGCCTTCCCCAAGGCCCTGCGCAAGCAGAGTCAGGCCCCCGCCCAGTCCCTATAGCAGCCTACAAGCCTCTTACCACACAATTTCGCTTTCGGGCTTAAGTTGTAGACAGACCACAGGTGCTTGGGGACATGCATTTTACCAGTGACTCCTCAGCACAAACAAACTTGGGTGCTCCCACTTTGTCAATCAGTGAAGAGGAGTGGGGGGAGTGACGGGGGGGGTAGCATTTTGAATAGAGAAATGATACACAAAGGGAACAGTTGAAGGAAAACCTGTTCTGTGGAGTGAAAGTATTTCTGCTTGGCTGAAGTAAAGAATTTGTGTCAGGGAAAAAAAAGAAAAATGAGGATGTTGAGGATGAAGCAAGTCCACAGAGCACCTTGGAAGTATTATGAAGAAGGAAAAATCACGTCTTGCCATAACCCTGACGATTCTTTCTCATCTTCGGTGCAGATCTTATGTGATCCCAAGCCAACTTCACGTGTTACATCTCATCATCGAAAGCCCTGTCCTGCAGGAACCCTGTGACCTTTCAAAGAGTCCCTAACCTCTCAGAGGGGCCACTTCCTACACCTCTGACAAGTTAATATCCTTTGCAGTGCTTCGTGCATGAGACAGAATCCCTGCTGCACATTCTCCGAATGTTTTCATGTCTGACTGATACCCATAATGAAGCCAGCAAAGTCCTCCGATGATGCAGGATGGCAGATTCACCGCCAGTGGATTCTCCACCATCTGGGCCCTGGCATTATTCAGCATCCCTGAAGCATCACTGGGCTGTTCTTCCTGCTGCCCTGCGGGTCTTTCTAAATTTAGATGTCACGATTGTAAGGCAGGGCTAGAGGAGCGCGTGTGGCTGGCACGCAAGCAGCCAAGGGGCAGAGCCAATCAATTTCAGAAAGTTATGAGGTAACTTACTTAGAGTCCAACAATGTGGGAAACCAGGTAGACACCATAAACACGTGTGGACTTTCCTGCCTCTTCGCTTGATTCTTTCTTAGCCTGTGGCTCAAGAGGAGCCATGATGGATCAGAACAAAAGGCTTCCGTCACTAAAACTAAGAACCTCTGTGCCACCCGTTACCCTCATCTTCTCTCACTCCTCTCCTGCTGTCTTACCATCTCGTGCCCTCTTAATGATTTCTTCTTCTTTTCATCTTTTTGTCTCACGTCAGCTACATATATTTTAAAGTACCCAAAAGGCAGATGTTTTAAAAAGCAAAATACGTACAATTAAAACGTATGATATGGCTGGTATTTCCTAACTTCTCCAAATATCCTAGAGAAGATGCTTCCAAGTTTGTTGTTCAACTGATTTTTCAGTTCCGGGTAGTTCTGTGTGGCTGTGTTCACTACTCAATGGTAAGTTCGAAGGTGTCAAAGAGTGTAAATGCCTAAAAATCTCTGCTTCTCAGAAATAAATAAAAGAATTTAAAACATATGTCTTTGGTACCTAGGTTGGTTGATGGGGTTGATACAAAAATACACATAAGTGGACAGAAGAAGGTATAGTCTTCTCACCAAGAGGATTATAATCTTATTGTATCCCCTTTCCACCAAATTAAATTCCAGAAAAAAGATGTATGTAATTAAGTGTTAAGCCATCAAGTACACACTGAATATGTACTATGAACAGTGATATGGGGAGGGGGTAAAAAGTAACATTGAGCATAGTCCTTGTTCCCAGAGAGGTTGCTACTGAGTTGAAATGAAAAGTTAACAAGAAATCCCTGGTTACTTGGGCTGCACCAGATAGCCCCACCACCATGGGAGGCTGGGATTCCATAATTCTATGCAGGGCCATGAACGGCTTACTCGTGTGGAATAGATCACCGACACTACATGAACTTCAGCAAGGGTTAAGTTCAGTGAGGACTGCTGTGACCCTGGATGGTGACATCCGGCTGGATCTCAGAGTGGGAGGCATTGCTTGTAGACAGGTGGCAAGGTAAGTGTGCAGTGTCTTGCTAAATCAGACTCATGGACAGATTTATGCTTTGATAATAAAGGCTTAGAGGAGAAAAAACTTGTTCAGAGGAACAAGTAGAATTTTAAAACCCTCTCCTCTTATCAGACAGAAATCATAATATAAAACACTAGCAAAAACAAAAAAGTCAGCACTCTTAAGAAGTGACAGCAAATTTTTGCACCTTGGTTCTAAGCTGTCAGACCCTCTACTGTTCATGTGAATAATCTACATTACAACACACTTTTCTTCCTCTCTTGGCCTAAGGATATGGGTAGTAGGACCCTTCGAAATATCAGATAAAAAACAAAAGAAACAACTGTCTTAGGCTGAAAATATGAGAATACTGTCCTATCAGGATAATGATAACACAGGTGTCCAAAACAAGATAAAGAAGAACACACAGCGAGGAGAAAATCTTAGATGCCACATTTCAGAAATGTGTAAATATGGCAGGCTCCATATGTCACTGCACTGCGGAAGCCCTCTGATCTGACTCGGTCACAGGTGGGCCCGTTAATCAAAATGTCACTTAGAGTGGGGTATCATAAACATGGTCCTCATGCCCATTTGTGTTCCATGCAGAGGGAGCACTGAATGGAGGTAAAAGAGGGGACTCAATTTCACTAAATTTTTAGATTTAAATCCTTGCTTTGCCAAATTCCAGCTATGTGACTTAGGCTCTCTATGCCAAAGTGTCCCCATTAGTAAAATGGGTGTAACGATAGGTCCTACCCCACAGAACTGTAATAGAGATTAAATTGGTGAATGTTGTAAAGGTTGTAGGATAGTATTTTATACATGGTAAGAACTATGCATTTGTTAAATAACATTTTTGGTAAGGCCAAGGCTCTGCTGCTTTGCTTAGAGATCTTGTTACTGGAATCTTTTATTATCTTTTTTGGGGAGACATTGAATACATACTTCATGCATTGTCTATGAGTCTAAGTTTTTCTTTTTCTTCACAATGGAACCAGAATTTAAAACCATTTGAAGAGCAGTTCACATGTATACTCCCTTTACATTTAATACAATTCCTGGTTTCCCACAATTTTTTTTATAGTTAGAAACCTATTTTAATTTGTTAACAAACTCTTTTTTAGCAACTTACCTTTACAGAAGCTTTTGAAACATCCAAGTTTGTTGTATAGAAACAAGTCTCTTTTTACATCATAGTACATTGGTTTATATAATACATAGAAAATTGATTAAAATTGTTTAATTACATAACTACCATTACGTACTACTTGAGTGAACCTACTAAGTTACAAGCATAACTCATTCTTGGTGAGCAGCAACTTACCATCTCTCTCTCTGCCAAATACACTTAGTAGAGAGCTCTTTGCTAGCTGCCAACATTCTACTTTGAGGATGAACAACACCCACCCACCATTGAGGGTGTTGTTCAGTGTGATTTATAAGAAGAAATAGTGAGCATTGGTTAATTGGGCTAAGAAGGTTCAAATGTGATTAGTTAGAAACTCCAGTCCCTGTAAGAGCATTACTTCTGGATTCCATTTGCTAAACTGGCTTCTCAGTTCTTTGGAATTTAGCTCTAATTATTGATTTTAATAAAGGGGGGATCCTTTTAATCTGATTTGTTATCATCCATAGTCCCAGAGATATCATTCTAGAAATTGGAATCAATAGAGAAGTTTGTTGTCTACCTTAAGATTTTGAGGTTTGGCCTATCTTTTTGTCCATCATGGGCATGGCTCCCTAAGTTTGCCAGAATCTGTCAATTGGTCCTTAGAGTGATCTTTTTCTGTTTCTCCCATATAAGGATGTGCTAAATGACATTCATTGTAACCTCTTATTTCCTATGTTTAAGGGACAAAGAGTTGACTATTCTTATATTTTTCTACTATGTACAATTTATCTATCCAAATCACAATGTGTTTAAAACTTTTCTTTCTATATTTCTCTTCGGGTGACTACTTTAAGTTATAGAGAATCATTAGGCTGTATTCAGCAGATGACAACTAATGCAGCTTTCTAAGACATGCAGAAACTACTTAGAAATCTGCTGTACCCAATCCATGGGCAGCCACTATAGGGTCTATAACATTTGAGACCAAGTGCACACTGGTAGATTTGCTGCATTCACATGCCACATCCTTAAACAGACTGGGTCGGACCCACATGGCTGCAGACTGCCCAAGAATCCATATAAGACAGGAAAATTTTATAAAAAGAGGTGGGAATATGAACCTCTTCTAGGTCTATGCAAAATAACTCCCCAACTTGAAGAATGAATTTATCATTTATTTATTATTCCATTCAACAAACAATTACTAAGCATCCACAGGTGTAAAGCAAGCTCAGACCACTTTTATTTAGCTCCATGGTATCTCTTTGTTTCTTAATTAAATCCGAAAGTACCACCAGAAAATGAAAAGTCATGAGTGAAATAATTAACAGACTACTTGAGAAGTCAGCAACTTCCTCTGTGATTGTGAGCTCTAAGATGGTAGAGGGCAGGCATCACATTTTTTATCATTCTTCTTCACAGAACTATTAACAGCCAGCCCATCTTTCATAAATACTATTTAAATTAGAATAGCTCCTGGAAGTGAGGACTATTTGGGGAGGAATACAAAGTATGTTGGCTAAAAACACTCAATGCATAAACACTGAGTTCTATTGTTAGCATACACATCATCCCCTGCCATTTGGGTATGGTTTAGAAATTTGTGACAGCCAATGGAAAAGCTTAAATATCTACAGCACATGTGTTTACTGTGCAAATAAATTATCATGATTCATAAACAGGGAATGCAGATCCTTCAACACTGTTCCAGAAAATCTTCAAGTTAAAATAGGCAAAAGAGAAAAATTCATGAACATGCAATAACTTTTAAAAGTACTTATAATATTGGATTTTGATTATGAGATTGCAAAAGTAGCACAACTTTTTATGAATGCAAAATCCCCTATGACAAACATTTTTGGTGGTCAAGATCAGGAAACAGAATAGAGATAGATGACTTCCCCCCATACATAATTTTTGAGTCATAAATTATGAATTATGTTCCGATAGATAAAGCAGAGAGGAAATTAATTTGAGATGAGATCTATTTTGTAATTCATAGAGCTGTTTTATTTTAATTTGGGGGGCAAATTACATTTTGATGTTCAGCTTTACCAAACATCTTTCTTTCTCTGAAATGAATTTCAATTTCCCATTATTTCTCTAAGGACTCCTAAGATGTTTATGCCAAAATTCAGAGGGTAAACTAGCAACACAGTCTCGACCATTTGGAAAAAATACTGTCCAGTACAGTTTTCTACAGTGATGGAAATGTTCTACTCAAGCACTGTCCAACACAGAAGCCAGTGGCCACATGTGGCTTTTGAACACTTGAAATGTAGCTAGTTGGACATAGAACTTAATTTAAATTTTTTAAAATTTAAATTTAAATAGTTCCACATAGCTAGTGGTTAACAGTGCTGACAGTGTAGTCTAGATGATCAGAGTTTGGAGAAGGACCTTCCTCTTAGCCAATCAGATCGAGCAGTGGTAGCTTACCCTTTGTACACTGAACACTGCCCCTGTGAAACCTCAGTGTAGCCTTTGACAGCTCAGCCTCAGAAGGGCTCTAAGCAAAGCTCTTGGGAGGTTGTTTGAGCAAATATACACATTAATCGGATGAGGAAAAAAAAATCAGAAACAGCAAAAGTCAGCCCTCTGGCCCCCTCTACCAATTCACGTGTTTCCCTGCAGTGGGACATATTCTCCAGTGCTTTGTCACAAACAGCTTCAAAATGATTCAAATGGTTTGACTCTCCACAGCCTTCCATGTTATGAAGGCAAGTAAAAACAGAGTTCAGTGAGAGCACTTAGACAAAGACAACCTGTAAAAACACTGAGACAGAGTACAAGAAATGTGTTGTGAGGAGAAACTCTGCAAAGAGAGAGATATGAAAGAAAAACAAACCCCAGCTGTATTTTTGATTAATAAAGAGTTTGAAGTAAGGAAATGTGTTTTGGCATTACATAAAACTCTTCCCTGCTTATCACAGAATGCAAGATTACTAATACCGGTCCCCAAAGCAATCAATTATTTCCTAACTCCACTCCACTGTTCCACTTAGTTTACTGGAGGACTCTTCTGATTTGTCCCTTATACCTAGTTATTCTTTGTTGGAGCATTTCTTTACCTGCACATAGCTCTGAAAAGTCAAGAATTTAAGAGATGTTCATTTTTAATGACATATCTTGAGAGAAGAAAGAATTGGAGTTCTGATGCAATATGTCTTTGCCCATGAAGATGTTGGTAACTTCTGCATTTAAGTAACTTCCTATCACTAGCATTTCAGTACAAAGACAGTTTTCCAGATAAACACATACCTGCAGGAGCAGATCAGAAGTTGGTCTGACACGCTGTTGGAATAGGATGCTTAATGTTCGATTTTGCTGTTCCAAATCAAACACTCTTGTTTTCAACTTTACGCATTCCTCCCTTAGATCCTACGACAAACACAGTGAAGGGGCAAAAGTCTATAACTGAAAGATGTTTTTGCATATTATCACCACATTATATATAATATTGCAGACACATTAGTAAAAAATAGTATTTTTATTCTTCAAAGGTCCCAGAAACAAATCATACACAGTGCATTTTCTTCCACAGACCATGGTCTGATAGAATTATTATGTGCAAGGAAGACCAATTTTTTTTTTTAAAACATCTTGAAATCAGAAATGCATTAATCTAGCATGCTATTTTTGAAGACAATACATCTTAGCGATATAAAGTCAATTTAAGTTTCCACCTATATATTTTGCCTTTTCACTGTCTTCATAAAAGCGATCATAAAGCACAAACCACAAGAACAACAACAATGTTTCTGTAGTGAATAAAGATTTGATGAACTAAAGAAACTATCACTTTTGATGGAGACTTTCATTGTCATTTGTGGAAACGAATTGAAATTTTTGGCTCTGTGGCTAATAGAGTCAGTGATGCATTTAGAGAAGAAGTAACTATGAAGTTAAGGCTTTTAAGAGGCCAGTCATCCTCTGAACTAGTGGATTTCCATATCTTCTGGGGCATTTTGGTCTCAGTTCTGGGGAAGAAGCTCAGTAACCCCACCCTGGCATCCTTTTGGAGCAGCTCTTTTGAATAGTTCAAACACCATAGAGACCTTTCCCCTAGCTCACAGGAGGGAGCTGACCCATGGGAACTGCCTTCCAAACTGACCGTGATAAAGATACTTGTGGTACTTAAATGTCTATGTTCTCTTTGATGGGGTTTCAAGACAGACCCAGTAGAATAAAGCCCAAATTCAAGGTTCTTCAGAAGCTGACCCTTTTCTACATTTCAAACTTTATCTTTCACTATTTCTTGTTTTTTTTTTAAAGTCTTCTGTTCTCACTATGCAAAGAACAAAGGTCTAGCTTGTTGTTCTCGAAAGCTCTATGCATTCCTGCCATCCTCTTCCCTCCCCCACTGTCACCTGTCCTTTTATTTCCACCTCCTTCTTCCAGTCCACCCTTGGAACTTTACCTGACAGCCAATTCAAACTGTATCACCTCTCTGATGACACTTTACCTGGCATTCTCCAAGGACTGCTTCCTTTTCTGAACTCCAATCAGCCCTCAATGCCTCCTCTATGACATTTAGCATATATCACTTTGTATTCATTTTATCTTGTGCGCTCTAGACTTATCTTTTCAGTTAGACGGCATGTTTCTCATCAGGCAAGCACAAGAAGATACTAAAATAAACAACCACACAAGCCTATTGCCCTTATACTCTTTTTTATTCCATCACCTAGCACAGTGCCACATATCATAGGAGACTGATAAATAAGCATTCGCAATTATTTTGCCAAAGGAGATTATGAGGACAGATTCTATTCTCTAGTGATTGCTGAGATACAGAGAGTTTAAGTTTCCCAACACTTCTAGTTTGTAGATCTATGTATTCTGACACGGGGATGCTATTGACTTTACTTAAGGCTCTGCAGGCAAGGGAGAACACTGGTCAACAGTTCCCACCCCAGGGTCTAAATAGCGATCACAGAGGGGAGGGGTCTGTTCCGTAACCTTGTATCAACCTAACTGTGAAGCTAGAGAGATCTGGCTCTGAGGTGTAACTTGAGCATGCATGATTACATCCAGTAGATTAGTATTAATGCTATTTGACTAGGGCAGAGAAACAGTTCAACGTGTAGCCCACTGCACAGTTTTTACTCTCCTCATCTTTTTAAATTAAATGGGTAAAGCTCATGCATAGGATATTTTCAACTGATCTGTCTCTACAAATGTCATGTTCAGAATGAGGCACATGGGTACAAGATGCAGGACAGTAGAAGCAGGGATGTGCATTTATACTTGTGGGCACACACGCCTCTTGGCAGAGGCCACTGTAGGGCCTACTCACTGCTGAAATTAAAAGGCTAAATGTGTTTTCTTTATTTAGAATTCAACTTCTATCTTTGTCTCACTTGCACTAATTTTTGTTCTTAGCATGTACATAACACTCTTGGTTCCCAAACATTAATTGTTTTCAGTACTGCTAATTAAGTCATTAATAAAACTTGACTGTTAGCTAGATAAATATTAATAATACCTATGGGTGAGAAAACACAATCATTCTCCTTTAGAAGGTGGAGATACGGAAACAGAGGCATACAAGTGTGGATTTGCAAAGGGAAAGGGGACCTGAAAGCAATAGCAGCCATGATTTTTAGCAGCACAACTGAGAATAACTGCATAAATTCTTCAGAGGGGTAACAAAAATAACTAAATAAAATAAAAAGAAAGAATGCAAGAAAAAAAATCAATATTACTCTAGAGAGTTTTTTATAAAAAAGTGCCCAAATTTCAATGGCTGTTACTATTAATATTACTTAAGGCATTGTAAAAGTTCAGCAGCGGGAACACAATTTATCGACCCTGAGGGCTCTCTGTTCATCACAGTTGGCTTGTCCAGCTCAGCACATGGCAGAGGGGGAGGGGGAGGCTTTAGGAATGTGACACTGTTGGTCTCACAATCACTGACAAACAGAAATGAGCAGGTCTGAACTCTGTAGATAGAAAATAATTGCTTGCATTGTTTTTAATATCTTTATTTTCTTCCGTCAAGCTATGGACAGTAACTGATGCTAGACAGTTAGCTTCCCAAGATACTGTCATCAAAAATATGCAAGTGTGCCCCTGTGCACACACCTAAACACAGCCAGAGCGGACAGACAGAAAGAGAGAGAAACAGCTGTTTCTTTGACCACTACTGTGGTTACTGGGCAGAGGGGGCAGCAACTGTCTTAGCTTCCTCTGTGCTCACGACAGGAACCCGCTAACATAAAGGAGCACACGACACATCTACAGTGGGTACAAGAGCAGCTCTTCTGACCCTGTCAGTTACAGAGGCAAGACTTAGATAGTGTCCCCAAGTAAGGACTTAGAAACGAAAGAACTCTCCCCTGTGTAGATGCCATAGTCTGGGACCACAGCTCAGTGGAGGGCCTGGACTGTCTGTCCTGTCTTACAATGTTTCTTCTTCTATGCCTTCCCAGTAGGTCTGAGGCCTCAAGAAAAGGACCTCACTGAAAGTATAGGGTTATGTCTTCTGATATAGAAAAAGGGCATGATATATACTTTTATCATGGGGAAATAATGCCAAAGATTTGACTACATTTGATCTCATGTTTAAAAAAAGCACGGTGGTGTTAGGTTCAGAAATATAGCCAGAACTGGTTTTTTTTTTTTTTTTTTTTTTGCAATGTGCATGTCACTATCATTTAGAAGCAAAGACTAAGGGATTATAGGTAAAGGTGAGAGCAAAATACACTTAGCAAAGTGACACACTAGTCTAAAGGGTCCCTGGCCATCATAATGATCCCAAACCACAATTTCCCTGGAGGACATGCACACCTGGTAAGTTTCTCCTATACTTGGGCTGAAGAAGATTCTGGACCCATTGCTATACAGAACCTATGGGAGTTCTGTTACTTTATGCACTTAAGAATGAAACCATTATTAGCTCCAGGCTGAAGTAAATTTAAGAAAGTACTGATTGCTTAGAAACAGGACATATACTGACATTATTGCTGGAGTATTGTTAAATATTATTTAAATTTGATTTTAGTCTATAAAAATAATATTATAGTGGCACGCCTATTTCAGAGTCAGTGTCTGTCATAGGAATACACTGGATTTGGGGTTGGAGGGCCTGGGCTCTGGTCCTCATTATTCACATGACCTTGAAGAAGTGGTTTATTCTGATTAGGCCTCCGTTTCTTTATCTGTAAACTGAAGCACTGTATAAACTGGGCTTTTCAAGAGATTGATGTCTCAGCTGCTTCGTGGGATGGCTTGCCAGGTGCCACCTTGTGCTTTCCCTGAAGTTGAACAGCTTCTTCTGGTCATATCCCCTCTCAGCGGCTTGCGCTGATACATGCCTATCTCCGCCATAAATGCTAAGACTTTTGTAAAAAGAAAAGCCATTTTGGGAAAAGGCTGGTCATGCCTCAGACTGACCAAGGGTTTAAACATCAAATATCTAAAAGGTAAGCCAGGTGCCACAAATGTGTGACTGAATTGGGATAATGCACAGGAAGTGGCGAGTCCTACGGCAAACTGTATACTCTAAGCTGTCCTCTTCAAGGCCTTTGGATTCATCATTTTAATCTGGGTGACGGCTAAACAGTTTATGAAATTTCGGTGAACTGAGCCCACTGCCAAAGCCAGTTGATAATCTCAGGATTAAATGCCTCTAAGGTCCGTGGCAATTGTGAACTTCCAGGGTTTGAAATAAGATTGATTCTGAGAAAGCGTGACTCCAAATTTACAGTCAGTTTTACTCCACACACATCAGAACCTGAATTTTCTTCTTGCTAGAGAAGACCAGCAATGCTCTAGAAGTTTTCAGAAGTCCCTTGGCTACCTTGCCCATTTGCTTTATTCCCTGCAAGCATATCTAACCATTAGATTTCAACCCATCTGTTGATTTTCATGGCAGCTCTCTCTGTCCTACTGAATTACAGTGGAGAAAACAGTAAGTGATTGAATGGGATCGTGGAGGCAGAATGGGGCAGGGGGTCGGAGCATGGGGTTCGCGGTGCAGCAACCGCAGGGTACAGCACAGGCTCTGCCGCTGCCTAGCAATTGGACTTATGGGAAAATTATTTTCTTAGTCCTAACTTACAGGGCTACAGTGAGAACAAAATGACTAAGTGCATTTAAAGTGCTGGATGTGCGGTCTGCCTGCTTGTAAGTGCCCAGTAAATATAAACCCTCTTCAGGAATCAGATGATGGATAGACCACTATGACAGAAGGGGACAAAGATGGTTCAACTGCCCCTTCTACAAAGGAAATATGTAGGAGTTTGGAGTTCTTTCAGCTACAAGCTGTAAAGTTATTTTCTGCTTCTGCCTGAATGGCTACACTGCTGGACGCCACCATATACCAGCCTTATTCCATAAAGTTCAAGAAAAAACACCATATAAATATTTGGTTATTAAAAAGAACATGTAGATAAGACTGAGATTGTTGATATGGAGAAAACAGTTGCACGGAAAATGCTTTCCTTTCAAGTTTGGTGTTAGAGGCAAACAAAACAGAACAAAAAAACACTGAAAAACCTAGATGAGTTAAATTGTCAGCAAGTATAATTGACTTAATAAAGATAAAACATATTTCAGACAAAACTATGAGTTTAGCCTGGATTACTGATTTCACTTGCACTTGTAGACTTGGACCTATGATTTGGAGGCATAAAGGAAGAGAGCTGGGTTTCATATTGTCACTTCAGCATTACTGATCCAAAGGGGTACAGTCTGCTCTCTTAAGGGAATCTACAGGTTTTTCAGATAAACTGAATTAGTTGACTTAGGACAGTATATGCACATTTAACAGAAGCTGGTAAGTTTATAGGAATAATTTTTTTTTTCTATCAGTATTGGTAGACTCTGTTACTCCCGGATGCCTGTCGGGGCCGATCCATGATATGTCATGAGAAATGCATTTTTCCGTTGCCTAGTGAAGAGCTGAAGCCATGGCGGATTTACTTTTGTGTCATAACAAATGATATATGCTAAAACTGCACAGTTATGCCTGTAATTTCATCTCAAGGATTTTTTTTTGTGACTTGAATAAATCACTCAAGATTTCTGTTTTTACTCTCTGTCATTGATGTTCCTCTTTAGAATCTGTTTTCTCATCTGCAAGCGGAGTACATTTTATTTCCTATATTGTGCTCTTAATTAAAAAGAAATTTTAGTCTTTTTGTGGCAATTTTACAGTCCCTATAAAAACTGGAAGGCACGCATTTCTGCAGAACATGATTCTTCTGGAATCTCCGAAAGCCCTGGCTTCTCCTCCTGCCTCATGGCGTCCCTGAGGTATACTCTCTCAAAGTAGCACGTCTTTCTGTGTCTTGCTGCTTACCTGTGCCAAGGTAGATTTATCTGTTTACTAGTTATCACTTGGATTTGTGTAGCTATTTTTTGTGGCTGACCTGAAGGTTCCTGTTTTCCTTTTTATTGTACCAGACGGCTTCCTTGTCTCTTTCCTGAGGTACCATTAGAAGAGACAGGCACGAGAAGTCTTTCAACAGTTGCACACAGAGCTGCGACCGCATTCCCTTCATTCCTTAGATACGTAATTAAATGAGCACAGACTTTCCAATAGGAGGAAAACAAGCAAGAAATTAAAGCCTTTCAAAAAGAAAAGGCATTCAAAAATGTTGCGGCAGAAATTGCAAGTTGCCCTCCAATATCTGTTTCTAAACTTCCACAGAAATATGACAATGAATTTTCAGCTGGGAACACACCAGAACAAAGACTTCTTTGCCAGTTTTGTTAGGTGTGGATATGTGACTAAGGTCTGTTCAAGGAGTTGTAAGTAGGGATGTCTGAAATCTCTGGGAAGCCTCCTTTGAAAGACAGCTGGTGTATGCCCTTTACCCTCTTCATATTCTTCAGCTTTTTTCCTTCCTGATGGTTGGAATGTGGATGTGATGACCAGAGCTAGAGCAATTATTTTGGACCGTGAGGTGACTTTGGAAATGGGGACCACATTACATGGAATAACAAAATAGAAGCCAGGGACTCTATAAACTTTATGAACAGAGCTACCATACCAGTCCTGTACTGCCTACGTGCTGATTTATATATGAGAAAGGACTAACATTTTAGCTTATTTAAGCAACCCCTCATTTTGGATCTCTGTCACTCATGATGGAACCAAATTCTAACTCACATAAGTGTACTTAAATCTCTTTATTTATGTCATCTTAGTGTAAAATATGAAGCAGTTAAAATTATTTGCAGAAGGAATTATGACATTTTGATAGAAGTAGTGGGGGAGGAAATCTAGCAAATATATTATCACAATGCTTGTTATAGTATAAATTAATGATAATATCTATTTATCTGCATGAGAAGCAGCCAACCTCTAACAAAATTATTTTCAATTAAGAAAGTCAAAATGGCATAAATTATTTTGCTCTCGTTAGTCACATCCTCCTGAATACGCTGCATGATCTAAGAGTTCCTTTTGGAGAAGGAGTCTCCATTTCACAGAGAAAGAAATCAAAATAAACAAAATCTGAGGGAACTATTAATAGAATTTAGCTCAGAAACATTCTGGGAAGAGATAGGAAACATGCAGTAAAATTCACCAAACAAGCCAAATTTTGGCAAATGATGACCTGCATTTACCCTGCGTGCCCCCAAGATGTGATCTTATGTTGTCTGGAGGCAGAATAGGGATGTAACAGAGGAGTAGGTAGAGAAACTTCATGTGCAGTAGTTACCATTTATTTTATGATTACCACAAACTGATTCCTATGGGAACTGTTCTAGATGCTTCCTCTCACAGGATCCCCACAGCAATCGTGGGAGGTGGGAACTGTTATCTCCACTTTGCAGAAGAAGAACTAAAGCTCAGAGAAATTAAATTAACTTCCCTAACCTCAAAGATCTTTTGATGAATTTTAGGCTTCAGTTAATGCTGTCCAAAAAAAGGATATTCATTTTATGGGAATTGGAAGAATCCACCAACTTATGTAAAGTTTGTAATTTACTAAATAAAAAATGATAGGCTGGCTAGTCTTCTGGGTACATGGAAATATTTCATCTACACAAGGCTTTCTATTACTTTACTAACAGTTTGAATTTTATGATTCTATTGGTCATTGATGTTACCGCATATCCCATCTAAAACCACACGGTTTTAACCTAAGTAAATAAATACAAAAGTATGGCATCTATCAAATCACAGTTTCTGAGTTTGACAACATGAGTTCCAATCTAGTCATATGAGTACCTTGAAAAGACCAAAGCCAGAAAGTGACCTACCTTTTGAGTGAGCAGAGCTTGAACAACTTGATTGGCTACCTTAAAAAATAAATGAAAAAGTTGCCATTAATAAGTAGACTTTACATGTACGGACTCTAATGTACCCATAAGTTTCCCACAGCTTATTGTAGCTAATTAGCATCTCATTTGCCTTTTTCCTCCACTTCCAGAGGACTGTATTCTTTTCATAATAAGCCCATTCTTCTTGGTAATATTTTGCTTTTTCCAAAAGTGACCTTGTTGCTAATTAAGATGGTTAGGCCCGAAAGATCATTCATACCTTGACTTTCACATTTCCATATCTGGAAAAATAATATCCTTTCATATGTAAAGTACTCCAAGAAGGCTAAAAAATGATATAGTACAAAACACGATCCTAATTATCTGTACACAGTTTCTACACTTTGCTGATTTACAACGCCCTTTGCCTCTCCTTCCATTGCTTTGCTGTCTATTTCACTGCTTAAAATTACTTGCAATAGAGATAGGCTGAATGGTTGAGAGTGGGGACAACTCACTGGGTCCTACATGCCCTGCTTTCAACCTCGGTGTCTTCCCTTATGCCATCCTGTTGTCATCGCCACCTGTAACAGAATCTGGTAGTCGTATACGCCAACATCCATTTTCTTCTTTCTGAGTAACAAACTCCATTATTATTATTTTTTTTGGCTTGGCAAATTTAACCACATTTCCCAGCCTCTCTTGTAGCTAAGTGTCTCCATGTGACAAAGTTCTGGCCAATAACATGGAAGTAGACTATTTTCTGGGATTTATAGTAAGTCTTTAAGAAGAAGGGGCCTCACCCTTCTTTTTCCTTTTCCTGTCTGAGCCATGGAATTTCAGTTATGGCTGGAGCTTCAGCAGCTACCTTGACAACGGAAGTTACATATTAAGTGTATCTGGGCAGAAAAATAGGACAAACCTTGCCCTGATGATGTCATGGAGCTATATTATCTACAGAACTTCTATGTGAAAAAGAAATAAAAGAGTCACCATTATTTTGAGTTTTTCCAATATAAAACCAAATAAAATTCCTACTAATATATTAACAACCTTATTTTCTTCAAGTACCAGACAGCTTGAGGCAGGAGGGAATGCTGGGTCCCTCCTCAGCCCAAGGCAGTGAATCTTTTTTTTTTTTTTTTTTTTTTGTCTTTTGTTGTGGTTTGTTTCTTTTTAAAAATTTATTATTATTTTTTTTTATTTCAGAATATTACAGGGGAGAAATGCTTTGGTTACTTAAATTGCCTTTGCACCACCCAAGTCAAAGCTACAAGTGTGCCCAACCCCCAGACAGTGCGTACCAAACCCGTTAGGTGTGAACTTACCCATCCCCTCCACCCCCTCCCACCTGCCCAGGTCTAAGCCAATCCTGGCAATTTCATTCCTTATAGTGACTGGTTTAGGAATAGGCACATAACACAATCCTAGCTAAGGGCCACATGTAAAACTGGTAACGTGTCCCTGGTATTTTAAAGATCTGGCATTTTTTCCAGGTAACCACTCATCATTTCTATATGTATTTGTGCTAAGATTTATATTTCATCTACAGATTTCAAAATACTTGACACAGAACTGCCTAGTAAACATCAACATAACATTGAAGCTATGTATCCACATAGCTTATGTTGATAAAATTAAAGTGGACCCGTAAAGTAGGTAACACTTTTCAGCCAATACATAAACTGTAAACACTTAGTGTGATAACTGACAATGAAAGCATTAAAGACCAAGTCAAATATCTAACTATCCTAGACATAAGGTATTTCTGGTTCATTCAGTTCTTCCTTCATTTATTCAATACAAATTTTCTAAGCATCCACTTGCAAAGCTAGATGACTGAGCCCTGGTTCTTGACATCAAAGAGTGATAAGGGGTGGCAGGTTGGCAAGAACACAGTTATAACACAGTGTGACAAATGCCTAATCATCATGGTAATTCTCACATTCAACCCAAGACTGAGGGATACGTTCATCCTCTTTTCCCATGGTAACAAATTTATTTTTGGTGATGCTGAAACTATTTGTACTTGTTTCCCTGTCTAGTATAGTGGAACAGATCATACTGTAAGAATGTTTTCATGGAGCTTAATTGTTTCTTGATTCAATATTGACAAACTAGCACGTCTTTAATGACAGTTGGCTACCAGTAAGTCTCATAGAAAATTAAAACACAGGCTGTCATCAACTTTTGATTAGAAGGCATTCACACCACAAGCAGTAAATGACTAGAATCAGATTGCCCATAATTGATTAAACTGTATACACAAGAGGGCTTTTTTTTTTTCATCAGAAGTCTTTCAAATTTACACTATTGGCATTAAGTAAAAAAGAAAGGCCTTTCACTGAAACTAACTATGGTTTTGAAGAAAACAGTATTCTTAGGTATTTTTTCAGTGAAGTTTAAGTTAAAGAAGTATACCCAAGAACTATCACTGACCAAAATAAAGCATACTTTCATTAACTGGTGTCTTATTTTTCCTTTATCACTTTATTTATAAGTGATCACAGCAGCAATAACTGTTATTCGGCCCACACAAATTGACCAATAGCATAATTGTGAAAACCTTTCGGTTTTTAAACATTCACTCCAGTTCATAAGTAACTAAGAATTTAAAGTCACACTATATATCACTTATTTTATTGTTGGCAAATAAAACATAACAGAAGAATTGAACTATTCATGCAGGTTGAATCAGGAACAATGAACCAAAGTTAATTCATACCATAAATAACTTACTTCTTTTGGATCTCAAACTTTGGATTTGATTTACATTCTCATAAAACTGCCCAATATCAACATTTTCTTCTCTTTCTCCCAACTGGTCTCACACTTAAACCATTCTGTGTAACAGCAGTCACATAAAATAGCTCTATCCATGATTTACCAGGAGACATAGACTAATATCCTAACTGTAACAGCCCACAGGAGGAAATAAGTTATATATCTGCAATCCAAGCAGTTGCCCTGTGGGTTTACAGACTCTACAGCTGACACAGTTCCTGCTGGCATGTACTTTGGACAACTGTCTGTTTTACCTGAAAATGGAACAAAGATACACAAATGCATTATTTCTTTACCTACGGACATAGGGTTATATTACCCAGGAGGACTCAAAGGTTCTTTGCAGAAGAGCAGGCAGGTTGTACAGATGCTTTCCTCGGTACTGTCTATAATGGCAGTAACAGCTAACTTCCCAGATGCATCAATAGAACAGTTGTTTGGAACTTGTGCCTGTAACCTCTATCAGACTCACAGGATGATGCCTGGAATGATGCCTCTGCCCTCATGCCAGCATTAAGCCCTAAGCACTTGAGTTGCAAATAATCACATACCCGCAGGCCCAGCTAATGAGAACAAATCACTTCCAGTGTCACCTGCCGGCTTTCCTCTCCAAAGGCAGGAAAAACAGCAGCTGGGCTGGGCCAGACGGACTCCAGCTGTACTGAGCAAAGCTGGTAGTCCTCAAGCCCCTGGCTTGTTGTCCACCCTCCCTCAGGCTCTCAGGAGGTGGAGCAGGCCCGCAGGTGAGACAGAAATGCCCGGGAGAGGGCCCGAGTACACTGCTTGCTTCTTTCTCAGTAGACAAGCCAGCTCCTGTGACACCTGGCTGCTCTTCCTCCCTGCCAAACTTCCAGGGGGCTTGATTCCTCCACTCTACTCCCCTGGAAGGGGGCGGGCAGAGGGAGGAAAAGTTGGGGCTGTGGAGTTGTCTTGTTATTTTATTGCAAAACAATCCCTGAGACTAAATGAGAGTCTACACTAGGTAGGTTATTTGGAGAGGAAGCCAATTCCCACCACTCTGAGAAGATGGCCGAGGGCGGGGAGCTTCAGGGTGATGGGTGGGGGAAACGAATGATCGAAAAGGTCTTTGACAGGCTTCTCCTCCTGCCTGCTGGTCTTGCTTCCATCCTTTCATCATGCAAAGCAACTGTCATGTCAGCAAGGTAACTTAAAAACCTGGTCCAAAAAGCACGTGTTTTTGAAAATGTGCTTTGGAGAAGTTTTCTGTACTTCTGAGCTTGGTTTATTGTGCTGAGGCAGCTGGGGGAAAGCATGAGGAATATTGGACCAGATCACAAGAAAGACTTCGGTTAAAAAACCAGCTATGTTAATTTTGTACACTGCCATGTACTGGAAGGAGAGCGACCTGCCTTTTCTCAGCCATAAGACAGAGCTGTTTACCTCTAAAGTTGTCAAAAATGCATGAGATGACAGACATCATCAGAAAAACTACATAGGACAGTACCTGATACAAAGTAGTCACCCCACAAATGTTACATGCGGATCAGACCAAACTTCCGAGAGTATTTTCAAGTAAGCAGTTAAGGAAGAATGGTTTAAGAACACGAACTTTTATTTGTAAAGGAATAAGGGGTATATGTGTATGTACACGTAATATACATGTATAAATATAAGTCACTAAGTGCCTATATTATTCATTTATCTTATAAAACAATCCTGTAAGATACAAACAAGAAACTAAGAAACTGGAATAATAATAATACACTGCCCCATAGAACACCGAATTAGGGTGGCTCTAACAGTGTTTGAACCTTGAGTCTTCCTAATCCAAAGCCCACATGGTCTCTTCTAACTCAAATCAGAGTCTTTTAAGAGGGTCTACTTTTTTTTAAGGTGATTTAGTCTTTGGATTATCTTTTGGGTTGGCACATAATAAATGAGTGTTCATTTCTGAAGAGATAACTGAAGAAATTAATCTAAACATTTATGTGTAATTTAGGGAAAAACTAATTTGGAAATTAATTTCCTGCTGATACTTTCCATTCATTCATTCATTCAGTCATTCAATATATATGCATAAAAGACCTAGCAGGGGCCAGAATCTTCTGGGTCCTGGAGAAATAATAGGCCACAGAATGCATTAGGTTATTAAGTATGAAATGTCTGATTTCCTTACGTACTAAGTTTGACAGTTGATATCTCTGACATTTCACTTTGACACTTCCGGTTTTATTTTTATTGTGAAGGTACATCCTCAGTCTTCCAAATACATGTTTTGGTTTGTGATTATCTGTCAAATTTTTTTTTAAGAGCAATTTTTGTAAAACCATGGATAAGTCAAAAATTCGTGTTATTTTTTAATATGAGTTCCTTCATGGAACCAATGTAGTGCAGACAGCTTGAAATACCAACAAAGTGTTTGGGAAGGATGTGGCTAATGAATGCACAGTATGTTGATGGTTTGAGAAGTTCCATTTTGGTGATTTTAATCTTGAAAATGAGCCATGCGGGTGACCTGAGACCAAGGTGGAAAATGATGAGCTGAAAGCTATAGTGGAAGCGAATCCATTTCAACCTACCTATGAATTAGTGGCAAGATTTGACGTTACTAATCTAACAACATTGGACCATTTGAAACAAATTGGCAAGGTAAAGAAGCTGATAGACGGTTTCTGCATGAATTAAATGAGCATCAGAAGAGAAATCGTCTCAAGGCTTGCCTTTCTTTGCTGTCACAACATAAAGGTGAACCATTTCTACACTGTATTGTTACGTGTGATGAAGAGTGGATTCTTTTTGACAATCACAAGTGTTTGACATGATGGTTAGATAAAGATAAAGTGCTGAAACACAGTCTAAGACCAAATATTCGTCAGAAAAAGCTAATGATATCTGTTGGGTGGTCCAGCGCTGGTATTATCCACGACAGCTTCATGAAACCTGGTCAGTGGATTACAGTAGATGTTTCCTGCAACCAACTGGGTGAAATGATGAGGATGCTTGCAATTAAGCAGCCAAGTTTGGTCAATAGAGACAGGCCAATCCTCTTGCAAGACAACGCTCAACTACATGTTGCACAAACAACACTGCTCAAACCTCAGAAGCTGGACTTGGAAACTGTCTGTCATCTACCATATTCACCAGACCTTGCACCAACTGACTACCACTTCTTCCAGGCTTTGGACCACTTCTTGCAAGGAAATATATTCAATTCTAAACAAGCTGTAGAAATGCCTCTTGGGTTTCATCACCATTCACTCTCTAGGATTCTCTGCTGCTGGCATAAACAAGCTACCATTACGATGGCAAAACTGTGTCGGCAGTTTAGGCACATACTTTGATTAACTGTACTGCTTCTTGCTTGAGATATAACAAATTACACTTTTGGTTCAAAATTGTACATTTCACATTTGATGACCTAATAGGTGCCCCTTCAAGGTAGTTAGAGTCTGGGGCAGACACGAAGGAGCAGATTACCCATTAATTTCATGACCAGTTCATGAAATGGGCCTTTGCAGCATGTGACAGTGACAATCAGGATCATTTTCCATCTATGTCTATCAAGACATTGATTTTAAAGGTCACATAGGGCCCAGGTGTGGGATACACATAAGAATGTCCTGGTAATGATTCCACAATCCAGTCTAGGCATGTAGCATGTGGGTCAGATGACACCTGTTCTTAACAACTTACTTCTGCCTTTATTTAGCCTAGGTTTAAAAGAAATTCTGGTGTTTTTCTCTATTTCTGAACTATATCCAAGGGTCTAGTTTTCCGCACCCTTGTGTGCCGAAGTGTGGAAGTTGGAGAAGAACTGAGCTCTGGCCTCCTCACTGACTATAGGGACCTGGGCCCAGCTCTTATGGTCTGAAGAGGAGGGTGGTTACTCCAACATTGTGTGCAAATTCTTTTTCTGGAATGTTTGTGAAAATTGCCCATTTCCTCTCCCTGCATACTGATTGGGAAGTGCTGAGTGAGGTCTAAGAATGTGCATTTTTAGCAATCACCACACATCTTTCTGATGCAGAGGGCTCCCAGGAACACAATTTGAGAAACGATGGGATATGGGTTAGCTTTTTGCTTGTAGCTTTGTATTAACTCAGACGTTGTTGAGGAATCAGCGGTAAGCCGAAATTTCCACATGTGTCTGTGCTGTTCTGTCACTGTATCTAAGCTTAGGGGACAGAGCTTTCATCCTCCTACTGAAAATTTCTGAAAATGCTCTCTAAAGCACAGCACTCAGAGAATCTAATTGCAGTGGTTCTTCACCTTGGTTGAATATTATAATCCCCTGGAGCACTTTAAAAAACTTGTATGCCCAGCTCCACCCTAGACCAGAATCAGGTTGGAATCTCTGAGGTGTGACTCAGCCAGCAGTGTTTAAAGGGCTTCAGGTAAGTCCACTGAGCAGCTAAGGATGAGAATTACTTGCCTTTTGGGATTTTAAACCTGACATGTTATAGCTTCTTCTGCTGAAGATGCCCTTTCCAAGTCTGCCCCCACCCAGGGCTCCTCCTGCCCTCTGGTGACTGCACTCCATGTTCCCGAAGTCCCCAGGGCAGCTTATTTGTCTGTGAATTTCTCTCACCTCATTATTCTATGACTATCCATCCATCTCACTTCTCCTGCCTGGCTGGGAGCACCGTGAGCTCCCAGGGCCTGGGTGAGGCTGACACCCAGTAAAGGGTCGTAAGACACAACTGAATCCATTTAAATGCAATGCAGTGGTTTGAGATGTTGTTTTACTGGTTTTATATGTGTCATTATACTTCTTTACTTAGGTAAAGTTGGTTTGAAAGGAACCGTGACCCAGGCAATACTGTGAATAAATAGAAATTCACTACTTGCTAGTAAACTGCCCGTCAAAACAGCTGGACTAAGAAACTTGATTCAAACATAAAACCTTCAAACTCCTAAGGGAAAACGAGACTAATCCTTGGTTTTGCCTTTGTACCTGAAAGGCAAGGAGATGAGACAGGAAGCAGCAGCGGTGATGGTGGAGATTGTGTATGCACTTATGTGTGCACACCTAGCAAGTCAGGGTGCGTGTGTGTCTCTGTGTGTCTAGGGGTATGGATCTGTTTCCTTCTGAATAAACACATCCTTTTATTAGAACACACACAGGGAATTTCAGAGTCTATAGTCTTTTCCCCAAATCCTCAATACGTTCTCCATTTCCCAGAAAATAACTATCGGCGCAAAAGTATTGAAGAACATTTTAAACTGACATTTTATCCACCCATGTATGTTTTATGAAACCCAGTAGCAAGGAAATAACCTACATGAGGCCTTACCTTGTTAGTTTGTCTAATTAGTATAAAATGCCTTGAAAAGAATTTCCAGTTGGCATTATTACTACATTCAACTACCCCTTTGAGAGTGTTCTCTTACAACGCATGGAAACGGATTGTCTGCCCTCATGCAATTAGTTACAAAACCACTGGCATGTGTAATCAGGGGCCAGTATTCATGAATACAAAACATCTGTATTGCTCAGAGGTGGCTCTTCGCTGCAAGTCACCTCTTTGGCAACAGTTAATTTTTGCAATTAAGAACAGAGGGACTTTCCCTCTAAAATGTCTGTCTTCACTAGAAACATTATACAAAATGATTTTGTGGGTGAAAACTTGTATGTTGCCCCACACACTCTGATAAATCTACAGAACGCAGACATGGGGAACACACAGAAAATAGACTATGAGTTTCCATGAAATGTTGCGAGCTTTTTGATTGAAGGAGGAGGGGACCTGTGGAAGAATTATGACAAATAAGAACTTTCTGTAGTATGAATCGCACAAATTTGACTTCTGAATACAGATAAAGTCTCTTCAGAAATTTCTGTGCAGGAGGTTAAAGTGAAACTCTGTTGATCGATACATATGACCCAAGGGCACTGTGTGTTCCTTTAAATATCCTTGGATCTATTTGGTGTTTCTTGCTCTAAACTTTGATTGGACCAAGAGCCTGAGGAGCAGAGGTGAGGGATGCTGAACTTGGACTCACTAGACTCTGAGCCATGTCAGAGTCAATTCACTTTAGTGATGCTTTTAAGTTTGGACATTGTAAAGATCATTCTGATCTTCTGAAGTTCTGACAGGGCAGAGAATTGCAAACACCATTTTGCTTGAGTAACAAATGTATATGGCTGGGAATATTAAACAATGAAAATATCCAATATTAAACAAGTAGATAATTTTTTTCTGGTGATATTTTGAGAGTTCTTCAGCCACACATAAGTAATTAATGCAAAGTGGTCTGTGTTACATGGACAGTTGCTGAAACTGTCGGGTGCATCTGTGTCACCTAGAGAGCTTGCTGACACACAGATCACTGTCATCACCCCAGAGTCGCTGATTCTGTAGGTCTGGGTTGGGGCCTGAGAATCTGCATTCCTAACAAGGTCCCAGGGGAGGATGATGCCGCTGGTCCAGCGATCCCATTTTAAGAACCACTGGTGTGGAGTCAAACTCAGAGAGAAACGACTTCTGGGTTGGAGAGAGGTATCAAGAGGTGGACTGGTGTCACAGCTGGGATTTGAGCCAGGGTTCTTTACAGTCTACCCCATCAAACTGTGGGATAGTGTGTGGGAGAAGAGAGGAATGGAGAGAGAAGGAAATATCAAGAGTAGTTTGTTGGAAAAGGTTTTCCTAATGGTTAGTAGGGAGAAAAAGACAACATATATTGGTAATTCCCTTTGGTAAAGTAATACAACCAGATTAAATGCAGTTTTCTTTTTTTCCCCCTAAAATCAGCCACATTGTAATGTATCTGAAATGGAATCTCCCAGAACACCGTGAGTTTTAGGGTGCTGGGCGGATGACTAAAGAAGTCATCCATGTCAATAAGGACTACAATCACTGACAGGTCTCAGATGAGAACACGTCAGGGAGGTGGATGGCCGATCCCAGCAGGAAGACACAGCCTGCATTGCTGGCGTGGTCCCTGACGGTGTGGGGGGTGAGGGATCTGCAAACACACCAATCTCCCCCTCGCCTCCCAGACACTCCCAAACGCCGACCATCTTTGCCCTCATCCTTCATTATCATCAAATAATATTTATCGAGTTTACTCATGTGTGTGGCCCTGTCTTCTTCCATTCCGCTCAAATTTTCTTCCTCACTTCCCTTTCTCTTCCTGGCGTGTTCTCAATCTACCGATTTCTTCCCTCTGGCTGCCAACTGTGACTATCACCCCCACCCGCTCCGTCAGGGACTTGCTTTTTCAGAAATGGCGTCCAGCTGGAGCTGCGGCACGCCCCGACTTGGTTTTTCTCATCTCACCCATAGGGGTCACACTTACTGGACAGAAGGCATTTATCAGACAGGGGAGCGCACCCCAGCTGTGGCCCCAGAGTATTAAACAATAACCACAGGGAGCATACAGATGCCAGTATAGGGACCTAGGGAGGGAAGGACAAAGGCACGTGTACGCATGCGCACACACGTACTCTGCTCCTTCCTTTCCAATGGCCACATGTTGACAACTTTCCTTTGCTCTGATGTTCTGTGGAGGCTGGTAACACGCGTGTGCTAAGATCTGATTCAGGGCATCCTAACTAGTCCGGCCTCTGATCAGGAGCCTCTCCATCCTTCTTACCTCATCAAGACATCTCTCGTACTGTTCCCTTTGATTTTCATTTTCCAAAGCCAAGGCTGAGTTCTCTGCCTGCAGTAAGACACAAAAATAACACAAATAAATCAACGAAATGTTGTGTTACTTGACAACTTATTCGATACAGTTACTAAATATATCTCCTCAGGATCCAAAACAATCTTTTTGGAAGTACTTTTGACAAGTTTGCTCTAAGTACTATTACAAATATCTCAGGGATGACTTCTGTCTTATCAACTGGCTCACAAGAATACATTACAGTTTAAAGAAACGCAAAACTTGATATTCTGAACAGGTAGAAAATCAAATCACGGCTTGATGTGAGAATGTTCTGTAAAAAGATTACAATGTTTATTTCATTCTATGAAAATGTAAATGTAAGAAATGCCTTAATCCATTTCATTAAGATGTGTCACAGTCTCACAGCC
Organism: Lepilemur ruficaudatus; assembly: GCA_963574885.1. Taxonomy (NCBI): domain Eukaryota; kingdom Metazoa; phylum Chordata; class Mammalia; order Primates; family Lepilemuridae; genus Lepilemur; species Lepilemur ruficaudatus. The sequence continues at coordinate 40,391 of CAUYRT010076895.1, forward strand.
CAATATTTGTGTAGGCCACAGAAAAATATCACGTGAAGTCCTGAAAGCATAATTCCAAATGCAAACTAAATATGTTATTTTCATTGTTAATCAATGACTTTTGAGCATAAGGAGATAATGAGACATGTAAGACTTGAACCGTACTCAAGTATATCTCTTGCCATTCCCCTTTTTAAAAAATTACTGCTTTCATACTCCTCAGAGCCATGTGGGTATGTGGATGTCGAATATGGTTACTAGGTTACTCTGCCAAATAGCAAGGGGGAAATGAAAGCAATCAGTGTAAGCATAGCAGGTTTTAGAAAGAGCATGGGAACTTCCACATCTGTTGACCTCGTTCCGCTGAAGCTACTGTGGGCCCCTGTCTGAATCCTGAACTGTGCAACGTAATAACCCTTCCAGCACTGTGCCAAGGACCACCCACCCCAACCCCTTGAGCACATTTGGCTCCACCTATCTCTTCCCTTCTCGATAACTCCCCTTGACATTTGGAAGTGGGAGTACAGTGCTCCAAATCAGTATTTTCAAAAGTACAGTATGATTTTTAGGTGGAACACAGATCAACTTGTTTTTTTTTTTCCCCATAAGTTCTCCCCTCAGGTTCTTAAACTTTTTATTTGGAAATAATTTTAAACGTACAATTTGAAAGAATAGTATAAAGAACTCCCACACACCCTCTCTTTAGATTCACTAATTGCTAACATTTTGCCACATCTGCCATTCTCTTTCCCACTCAAATTGTTTCCCCGCACCTCAAGAGTAACCTGCAGACAAGATGCCCTTTATCCCTAGGCATGTCCACTCGTATTTCTGAATAACAAAGACATTCTCTTAAACAATCCGTACAGTTGTCAATTTTAGGAAATGTGACATTCATACAGTACCACAATCTGATCTATAGTCCTCATTCCACTTTCATCAATTGTCCCGGTAATGTCCTTTATAGCAATTTTTTCCAGTCCACAGTCGTGTCCACGATGATGCTCTGCATCCAATTGTCACTGTCATTCATCTGATATCCTTTAATCTGTTGTCTTTTTATATTATTGATTTCCTTCTTCCCTTCCCCTTGCCCTCCTTTTGTTTTCTTCCTCTCCTTTTTGTTCCTTTTCTTTCTGAGGAGAAGCCAGTTATTTCATAGAATGTCCCTTAATTTGGGTTTATCTGAAGCTCCCTTATGCACATCTGACAGGAACAGCACAGCAGCAAAACTGGGCCCTTCTGGGTGCCCGGTACCAGTCACATGGTGCACACGCGTCCCGTTGCTGGGGGTGTTAACTCTCATCATTTGGTTAAGGTGGGGTCTGCCACATCTCTCTCCTGGAAAGGTACTGTCTCTCCTTCTGTAATTAATAAGTAATTTGTGGGGAGATACTTTGAGACCATGAAAATACCCTATTGCTCATCAAACGTTCACCCAAGTATTTTAGCCACCGTTGATGATTCTTGCCTGAATGGATGATTACCTGGGTTACAAATGGTGATTTCTAACTCCATTATTCTATTTATGTCTTTGAGTTTATATTCAATCACAAGGAAGTGCTTTTCCTATGTATTTATCAGGATACATATAGGGATTCTTATATTACAGGGTTCTGAGTCATTACTATCAATATCAATTTTGATGTGCAAACTGCAATCACCCCAGCTTCGGGCAGGTGAGCTCCTTTATGCTGGTGGTGTCTGTAGCCTTCTGACATGTATCCGTCATTTTTAAAACACTGTCTTTTTCGGCACAGGGAGACGTTCCAGGCCCTTCTTGCTTTTTCCTCACCCTGTCTTTGAAATCAGCCATTTCTCCAAGGAATCTTACTTCCTTTCAGTTGGGAAATGCTATTGAGAAACCAAGATCTGGGTTTTAACATGTGCTAATTGCTACTGAGGAGTCACTGTTTCTAGTTCTTGTCACTGGAAGGATTTCTCTCCCCACCCCACGCATATGAACGTGCACACACACACACACTCACACACACACACACACACTCACCCCCACACCCCTCCCATACCCCACCAAATCCATCCTTGCCGTCCTCTTTTCATATTTGCATCTTCCTTTTTGTACGGTGAGAACACACAGGCTCCCAACATCGTTGTATTTACCGGTTTGTTCAGTCCCACCATGTGTACAGAATAGTTACACTGAAAAAAAACAGTACCAGGAGGAGTTCTCATTTTTTCCTTAGAATGAAGGTATGTAGTAAAAATACTGTGTTCGAAAGCTACTAGGCTGGTTCTTCCCCTCCCTCCACCTTAGTGTGGTTATGTTATTCATTTGAAATTCAGTTCAGTTCATTTTTGCTGATAATATTCAAATTTAATTTCCTCTCTTCTTGACTTCATTTTACTTTCTTGAATATGTAAAACATTAACATGATTCCAAAAGTCAAACTGTACTAAAAGATATACTCTCCGTGAAGTGTCCCTCCCTCTCGCACCCTGTTCCTGTCCACCTCTTGCAGGTCTTTAATAGTGTCACTATCCCCTTTTCCGTCTCCCTGCATTTGTTACTGTCTAGTTAAAATCGTGATCAGTGATGTTCCAGGTTATGGAGCCTCTGTCAGCCTGAGGTCCTGAGAGACTGTGGGGAGCAGAGCCCCTTCATCCCTGACCTTCACCAACACATGTTGGGCATTTATTGTGAGCTAGAAATAAACCTTTGCTGTGTTAAAAAAAAAAAAATCGTGTCCTTTGACTCTCTCTGTTACATATGCAACAATCACCTTTTCCTCTTTTTGTCTTTTTTCCTACCATTTTCTCAGGTGCATTCTTTCTGTTTTATCAGAGCAATACCATGTCCACACTGGCTTCTTCTACCCTGTCTCTGCCCTTGTTTTAGCCTCTTTAATAGATGATGGTTAGGCAGGTTGGCCCATATTCTCTTTTATTTCTATAGCATTTTGCAATCTCCCCTCTTCCTTTTCCCCTTCACAACCACATATCTACATGGTGCCTCCTCTTTTCCCTTCACCTCCATTTCCCCAGGCATGTCACTGCTCTGAGATAGACACCTGGGTCCTCTCACTTTCCAGCCCTACCCTACAGCCAGTGCTGGAACTGTCACATGTCCCCATGCGGTCACCGCTGGCCACAGGGCCTCGGGCTTTCTCATTCCAGGTGTGATTTCCTTGGTGTCCTCTGCCCCCACTGGTGTTTATTTTTCCTCCTTAAAGTAGTCTGAAATTCGAGTGCTCTCTGTTTTTGATAATGCAAAAGGCATCGGTTTTGTGGGGTTTTATTTGTGTTTCCTGGTGATTGAATGTTTTCTTTGGCAGATGCGTGAACAGTTTCAAATGTAAGCCATTTTGTTACTTTAATCAACAGTGAAACAACAACAGAAGTGATTGAACCAGGATGGGGCACAAAAGTTGAGGAACACTGCTGGGAAAGACTGTTTGAAAGTGCTCTTGCCATCTTGCTCAAGGTCAGATCATTTCCACCTAGTCACAGCTCAATTCTCAGGACTTCTCAAACACCACGTGTTCTTCAGGTTTCAGTTGTAATCCGTCCTCAGTTTGAACCTCATTCTTCTGGGCCCGAACCCTTGTTTGTGCAATTGCCCCCAGCCCTCCAGTCCCTTGGGAGGGATCCTGCCACATTCTTTCAGGTCTCACTGCCAACAGACATCTGCCACATAGCCAACTTCTTTTGCCCTCAGGCTGGTATCTATTTGGACTTTTTAACTACAGTTATTTGTTATCACCAGACTGTTTCTTCTTTTTATTCCCCATTCAAACTAAACTGACTTACTGCTGTCTCCTTCAGGGATTGCTTCTGGCCAGTGACACTGACCCTTCTCTGTTCCTGCAGCTGCTAGGACTCCTTAGTTCTCCCCAAGCCCAGGTGGAGGGCAGATTCAGGTTCCAGTTCCACTCTGTTGCAGTTTTTACTGGGCAATGTCAGGTTGTGTGATCTTTAGCAAGTCATTTAAGTTTGCTGGGTTTACAGTTCTTTAGTTAATAAATGAAGAGACCAAACTAGACAATCTACAAAGGGACTTCCAGTTCAAATATTTAGATACCATGAATCACGGGGGGAAATGCTAGAATTCCAATTCTACAAAGTCATTGATTTCTTTGGAGAAATTTAGCTTTTGTGGGCTCTGCTGGTGTTAGTAAGGCAGGAGCACAAAGGATAATGGGAAGAGATAAAGGAGAGAATGGCAATGGCAGTTTATGTTGTTTTCACTTTAAATGTCTTAGAAAAAAATGTGTAAAGAAATAAAGCTGAAAGTGGGAATTTATATGGGATGTCTATATCTCACTCCTACCCACAACATCACGTTGCAATAACACTACGATCGATCCACTCAGATAATTACCGTCATTATACCGTTTACATTACTTGCCTCACGTTTACTGCTCTGACAATCTATTACAGCCAAGCAAATTAAATACCTAAAGTGGGCTGATGAATACATGATAGTCACATTTCTGGTTACTGTGTTCAGTTACAGAGACCAATTTAATTGGTGTCATCCTACGTATCCCAGGGGACAACGAAGATATTAACAATTATGCCACTGAAGTTAAAAATAATCTTGAATTCATGATTTTCTTTAATCCACTTTCATTTATTAGAGATTCAGGATTAACCTGCTACCAACATAAGACAATAAGGGGAAAAAACAGAAAGTGAAATCTCTTAATTAAATGTGATTTAAAGAAACAGTGAATATTTGTACGGCAGGAATGGGAAAGGATAAGGCAGAGAGGGACAGGAAAGAGGAAATGTAGGTGTCACTAGTAAGAATTACAGAGCTTACAACACAGGTCCTTTTCCACGTTAAGTAAGTTGGTTACTAAGTCAATGTACCCAGAGGATACAATTAGGACATTCAAATAAATTTAACAGTGGATCTTTGTGTTCAGCTTTATCTTCCACAACAATCAAAAACTTTTGCTAGACTTAGTCTATGATTTAGAGGATTTTCCTATGTTTCCCCACAACTCCAAATTATAGTGATCAACACGTTTCTAGTTTCATCTCTAAAATCCTTAAATGTTCTTATTTTTTTTTTCATTTTTATTTTTAAGGTTTTTATTAGTTTAGGATAATTTGACAAGGTAACACATATAATAATCTATCTATTGGTAAAGTCACATCCAGATCACAGAGATAAAAATATGACTATTTTGATATTCTTCTCCCTAAATAATTGCAGTTATAAATGACAAATCATTCAAAGTATGTTTTATTTATTAGTATTAAATGGTTACTTATATAGTTAAATCACATAATTCATTTTGTAAAAGAACAATAAAACAAAATAAATTCTTTTTAGGACTTGATATCCTGACTACAAATTATTAAAAGTAATACAAAGTCTATCTTAGATGATAATCACAATTCAAGATAATTAAAATCCATTTGGTTAAAATCCTTAAATGTTCTTATATTAAAAAAAATCAAAACACATCATAGAGTAAATCCATATTGTTTTGGTTTACTATGGAAAGGTATCTGAATTAATATATATTTCAAAGGAACCGTGTTTCTTTTATGTAATATTTGTACATATTTATGGGGTACATGTGATATTTTATTACATGCATAGAATGTATAATGATCAAGTCAGGCTATTTAGGGTATCCATCACCTCGAGTATTTATCATTTCTATGAGTTGGGAACATTTTAAGTACTGTCTACTAGCTGTTATGAAACAATACAATACATTGTTGTTAACTATAGTCACTCTGCTATGGAATATTAGAACTTACTGCTTTTATCTAATTGTATGTTTGTAACCATTAAGCAACCTCTCTTTTCCCCACAACCTCCACACCCCACACCCTTGCCAGTCTCTGGTGTCTATCATCCCATGGTCTACCTGCCTGTGAGAGCTACGTGGACAGAGACGAGATTTCTAATTTTTTAGAAATTAGAAATTTCTAAATTTCTACCTCCATGTGATCAACGTTTTTAGCTCCCACATATGAGTGACAAAAGGTGATATTTCTTTTTCTTTTCTGCCTGGCTCCTTCATTTAGCATTATGACCTCCAGTTCCATCCATGATGCTGCAAATGACAGAATTTCATTCTTTTTTATGGCCAAATAGTATTCCACGGTGTATATATTTCATATTTGCTTTATCCATCCATCTGCTGATGGACATGTAGGTTTATTCCCTATCTTTGCTATTGGGAATAGTGCTGCAATAAAACATGGGTGCACGTATTTCTTTGATATACTGATTTCTTTTCCTTTGTATAATTATCCAGCAGTAGTATTGCTGGATTTTGTGGTAGTTATATTTTTAGTTTAGGTTTTTTTTTTTTTTCAGAAATCTCCATACTGTTTTCCTTAATGGCTATAGTAATTTACATTCCTACCAACAGTGTGCAAGAGTAAAAAGGAACTATGTTTCTTAGAGGTCCTGCTCAGAGAATAGATATGCTGGCCAGGGCTTACAAATGACTGAACAAATTAATGCTTCTAAACTGCTGTTCTATGTTAATTCCCTAAATATATACTATACATCAAAAGTTTTTATACTATAAATTTGCTTAATAATACATCCTTCCCACAGACCAAAGGTAGAATAGTTCTACATAAAATCTTCCCCCTGCATAAAATAACAGCTCCACTGTAGGCTTTTCACCTCTTATAAGCTGTCCCCACTCACGCATCAAACCCATGTATCTGCTGCTCCATAGCACACACTGCCTCCTGAGTCAGGTCCAGCTTATTATCTCATGAAAGTCCCATTCCGGTTTCTAGGGCTGTGCTTATGGTTTTGCTGCTCTACCATGGGGTATGCTTCACTTTCCCATTGGCTGTTCTAAATCTCACTCAGGTTTTGTGGTCTGGCTCAGGCCTGGACCTACAGCACTTAAATGGCAGCACATATTCAAATTTAAAAAATTTTGGTAGTAAAGCATTATGAAAAATTCCCCTATACCATTCACTCAGATTCCCCAAAGTTTAACTTTTTAACACATTGGCTTTATCATTTGTTTTATGGCTATCTAGACCTAGAGATAATTTTTCTTTTTTAAAAAAAGCATTTGAGAGTAGGGTGCAGACACAATTCCCTTTTACCTATTGACACTCTGGTGTATACTTTCTAAAAACACATTTTCTTAACCACTGTGCAGTTATCACATTCAGGAAATTAACACTGATACAATAACCTAACCTACTCTATAGACCTTGCTCAAATTGTACCAGTTATCCCTCAGGTGCCCTTATCTAGGCCAGGTTCCCAGAGCCACATTTAGTTATCATCTCTCTTTAACCTCCTGTCATGTGGAACAGTTCCTTGGTCTTTGACTTTCATGACCTTGACACTTTTCAAGAGCTCAGGACAGTTATTTTGTGGAATGTTCTTCAAGTTGAATTTGCTTGATCTGTCTTCACAGTTAGATTGAAGTATTTGTGGCAAGAATATCAGGGCAATGATATTGTGTCCTCCTCAGTGCACTGTATTAGAAGACACATGATACCAACTTATCCTGTTAGTGTAAGTGGAATATCCCTAATCCAAAAATCCAAAATCCAAAATGCTCCAGTGAGCATTTCCTTTAAGCATCATGTTGGCATTCAAAAAGTTTTATATTTTGGAGCATTTCAGATTTCCGATATCTGGATTAGGGATGCTGAACTGGGTAAGTATATAACGCCAATATTCCAAAATCTGAAAAAATTGGAAATATGAAACACTCTGGTCCCAAGAATTTTGGATAAAGAATACTCAATCTGTAGTTTTAACCCTATCACAAAGAGGGGCCACATATTTTAACACTTCATTAACCTTCAACAGAGGTTGACAGTTTCATGAGTATTACTAGTCTCCTCCAGGTAGACTACAAGCACTTTGAGGCAGGGATCATGCCTTGCATGCCTCTTTTCAAAGGAGTGAGATTTAAATGACTACATTTTTACTATAGTTACGGGTAAAACTAAAACTCATTTTCATATTTAGATTTACTTAATATCAATGAGTTTGTTGGAGTAGTACATATTTTTACCTATGTCTTCTCAGTGCTAATCATACACACACGTGGACACATACTGTTGTATCTTTTTTAAATAATATCTTATAGACAAATGAGAAATTACTAAACAAGTGATAACCAATTTTTACTCTTTGCAAGTGTCAATACAAATTTGATTGATTATTATGGTGTCTATATTTTCAAAACAGAAAATGAGTACACATCACCTGACACATTTTGACAACTGGCAGAAGATTTAAAATTTGTAATTTGCTGTACTGAACAGTATAGGAGACTGAGGTTTTGCTCCTCACTTAGACATGTTAATTGCACTTATTACTAGTATTGTCATTGTAGCATATTAAAGATGGCTGCAAATGCTTTGTGACTTACCTCCTTGAATCTGGGCTGGCCTTACTGACTTGCTTGACCAACAGAACGTGGCTGAAGTGTCATTTTGGGGACTTCCAAGGCTAGAACATGAGATTTTCAGCTTCTACCTGGGCCTCTGTGAACACTTTTTACATGAACTGCCATGTAAGAAGTCTGAGTGCTTTGAGGTGGTGTTAAGCCTCAGCTATGTGGAGAGGCCCTGGGGGAGGAGAGGCTTCACAGAGAGAGAGAGGCCAGGAACCCGGAGAGGCCAGGCATGGAAGTGGAGGAGCCGCCATGGAAATGGGTCCTCTAGCCCCAGCTGATATCACAAGGATTGGAGATGAACTATCCAGCTGTGTCCTTCCTAAATTTCTAACTCACAAAATGGTGAGAAAAATAAAATGGGTGTCTTAAGTTTCAATGTTTTGGGGTAGTTGGTTTCACAGCAATAGACAACTAGAACATCCACACTTAGGAGATGAGCTAGAACATCAATTCTTTATGCATGCACTCAATTACTGGTCTCTTGCTGTACTGCAGGGACTATGCTAGGGGAACATACAAGATGGATAAAATATGGGGGGAGGCTACTGCAAAGAAGGAAATAGTCTAATAGAGGAAATGAATTAATTTCTCACACTGAAAGGTATAATACAGTAGGATCAGAACATAAAAAGAAAACTAACTTTGGATAAGGTAGGAAAGATATTCCTTGAAGAGGTGACCTTTGACTCAGCCTATTCAACAGGCATTCAAAACAACAAAAGTCCTCATCGGAATGAATGAAAATAATATAGCTTTGACCAAAACACCAAGAAAAATGACATATGACTTGTATTCAGGAGGTAAATTATCCAACCAGGCTAGAATCCTGAGTGTAAATATTGTCAAATTATGATGAAAGCAAATAATGTCACACACCAGTGGATACCCACTGCAGAGAAAACCTTGGGTTCAACAACGACTAAACTAGCAAATGGATACTGTGCAAATGAAATTGGTAGAAATTGAGCAGGGGTGGTGTGGAGGAAAGAAGGCTAAAAGAAGGGGATGTCCTAGAAACGAAAAAGAACAGATAGAGAAGAAAACATCGAATTCACAGTAGTTAAAAGGTTGCCTCCCCTGTGGCTTTCCCTCCTGCAAAAGTTGGTCCTTTTCAGAGTGACATCTTCCAAGCTTGCTGGAAACCCCTTCAACTCAGCAAAGGGAGACAGGTCAGAATAAGATCAAGAAAAAGGCATTTCTCTAAAATCATGGCTCAGCCCTAATGGTGGGAAAATGTGCTTCTTTATGTTTTTTTTTTTTTCTCTCTCTGGAATTTTTCTAGCCAAAAAAATGTGCTTCTTTATGATTGGCACCCAGAATCAAAGTCCCGTAGCATTCTACCTAAATAACACACTTGACAACTACAGTGCCATGCCAGCAACTTCTGTCTATGGGCCAAGGAACTTCATATTCAGCCTTCCAAGCAAAATACAGAGATCCCCAAAATATCCCTAATTACACTGTAGTTTGTTCTATTTTGAAAGCCATCTAAAAAAACATCATGAAGTGGAAGCACCGTGAGATTGGCTGAGTATGCCACCCAGGCAAACACATTTTAATCCAGGAGAGTGGTATGAAGCCTGAGCACGAAGATTACCAAGAACTGGGCCTAGACATCACATCTCATTTCCTTTATCATCATCAGTTCAAAATGGTGGGGTTTCTAGATCACCCATTGTATCAGGTCTGGTTGCTGTAGTAGTCCTGTGTGGAGGGTAGTTGGCTAAAGGGTGTTCCCCACTGACAACATTTAAGGGCTACAGTCTCCACACCTGGGCAATGTCTAGGGCTGCTGGACAAGTTAGAGGCAAATTTTGTCATCCTAGAAAATTTAAGTTAAGTAATGAACATAAGCTCTGCCCACCCACCACAAGAATAAACATGTGTGCCCATACATGCACAAATGCATCCTCACGATGTTCTTGCTCTTGCACTCAACAAACATTAAGGATGCCTATGAGGTCCAGAACACGCACAATACACTGGGGATATACATTCAAATAAAATGGTGTTTTTGTCTCAGTGAGTTTAGGATCTATGCAACGAGAACATGTTATGTAGGACCTGTCCACAGGTTCACCTTTGAAGAGTTGAATAGAAAACACTTCATAAGGCAACCTCTGTATACCTACAGAATTTAAATGCTTGATGAGGCTTTAGACCAGCAGTTTGCAAACTGGAGTGTGCATCTGCATCACTTGGCAGGCTATTAGGCCTCACAGTGTTGGGCACCACCCCCGTGTTTGCATTCTGGGTGCCTAGGGCAGGGCCCGAGAATTGGCATCTCTAACAAGTTCCCAGGCGGTGCTGCTGCTGGTCTAGAAGCCACATGGTGATAGCCAATGTCCAAGATGGGTCAACTTCAGAATGAAGGCAGTTGTCACCCCCTTTTTGTCCCCTTGCTGTCATCACCCTTGAAGACTTCAGGAGTCTCTTACTGCTTCTCTGGAATTGGGGGTGGTCGCAATACAATTCTGTGCTTTTCTTTCTCTTATTTTGTCTATGAGTCTGCCTCTCTCCCCCCATATCAGTAATTCTCCTTGGGGGAAAACAGCCTGAGAGGATGTATCAGCATGGGCGCTCAGGAGTGTATCTGTGTGTGTGTGCGTGTGTATGCATATGTGTTTGTAGAACAGAAAAAATGTATGTGATTTAGAAAAACACTATTTGATATTACATTATATCTAGAAAATAATAAAAGGTAATGCTTTCATAATACAAACTGAGACGTAAGCTCGATAATTTTCTTGCCTACAGGGATATACAGAAAAGAAATCTGTGCATGAAGTTGGAAGGCAATAGGGGTGGTAAGATCTATCTTCCCAAGAGGAAAGTATGAAAATCTAATGGGAGGAAACAGTGTGCTTGTAAAATTTCCTTTTTATTTTATTTTTTATGACGGGAAGAGGCCTGGCCTTTGAAGTCAAGTAGGCATTTATTTGAATCTTGGGGCTGCCTCTCCCATACCCTTGCCTACCATTACCTTAGGCATCACCTGGACTCTGAGTCAGTTTCCTCCTTGAAAAATGGAAAGAAAATATAAATACCCATCGTGGTGTTGGGTTGAATGACAGATGTATGTTAAATGTACCTAACACAGAGCGGGGCCCTTTGTAGAGTTTGGTGAATGTTAGTTTCCTTCTGTCCTTTGTATAACAACTCCCTGCCTGAAACTGGGCGGCTCACAGGCTTTAGCTGGGGGAGGTGCTGTCAGCCAGGGCAGAAGTTGTCTTTGTTCACTGGGGAGATCTCTGCCAAGACAAGTGTAACCTGAGCCTTTGGGACTGGGCACTTTTAAACAAGCTCACATATAGGTTAGCCTCAGGCAGGGCTCCTTTTATCCACAGTCTTCCTTTCCCATCCTTGCCCCTCACTTTTCTCACCTCCTTACTCCCACTCCCAGGCACCCCTTTATCAGCTCTCACCGTCTGCTCTCAGACCAGGTACTCAGAACTTCATTCCCATTCAGATTCAAAGGAGTGATGAATCACTAAGAAGATGTGTGTGTGCAGACAAGGTTAGGAGAGAATCTTCATTACAGCTTTCTAGGTATTAGAAAGCAGGCAGGTTTGCCGGGGTGTGGGGATGGTCTGAAATAAACAAAGCGCTTCATTTTACCCTGAAATCATATCATAGCATCTTTCTTATAAGGCCTGTGAGAACTTGCTTACGGTAATCTCTACCATGTCTCAGTATAGCTGAAAAGAAACAATGCGCTACTCATAGTTCTTCCAGACAGTGCACGGGAACTAGTCACCTTTCTGATCTGTGCATGCCACTGAGCCAGGTGCCTGCCCTTGTGTTCCTGTGGCACTCCGTCCCCCTTCAGTCACAGCACCCACCCACAGCACTGCAAGGTGCCTGATATTCTCCCCTCCTTGCTCTCCGATGGCAGGGACTGTTACCTTCCTACACCCTGCGTTGTGCCTGGAACGTGGAAGGGACCCAGTCTATTTGTAACGCTGATCTTTTCCACACACAATTCTTACATTCAGGGGATGCTGATGGCAACTATGATTTATAAAAAGAATTATTAATTAGTTAGGAAGACGAACACTTCTGTTTTATGCTTCCAAGTTTCTGTTTCTTGTTTCTACTCAAACTTACGTGGCGAGCCCTTGCCACTTGGAAAGGTCATAAGTCTGACATCTTAGCAGATCACCACCATTGCTGATATTATTTCCCCCACCCCCATGCTATATGTGATAACTGAAAAGTCCAAGTGAACCCTTCAGACTGACGTGGGGTGACAATAACAAGCCCTGCTGAAATGCAGACACAGGGTGGTCACGGGCACAGAGAGGCTCTCACGCACCAGCCTCCCAGCAGTCTGGGTTCACGTTTCACTCAGCGAAACAACACTCTCCTGTCCAGCAGTGTGTTGGCAAGTGTTTAATAATCAGCTCTTTGGGAGAGAAGGGCCATGCTTTGTAGTCTTTGCCAATTTCCACGGTGTACTAATAAATACTCCCACCATGACTGATTTCAAGCTAATAAAGGCAGAGCTGGGAAGAGATGCACAGTGGCATGTGGTCATATAGCATTCCCACCACACAGGACGTACAGACTAGGTAAGATAAGTCCTGAGAATGTATTATCTTTGTCTTTACTATTTAATGTAACTTACCTAAATGCAAGTTTATATAATTTAATTAATAATAATTGCTGTGTTTAATGATTGGCCCACACAATTCTTGAAAAAGTAATGGTTGGCTCTCAAAAGCTGGTGTGAGCTGGCTTGAGCGCACCACTGCTCCTATCTGTCACAGAGCTTGGGACTAGCTCTCAAATGGTGTAAATACACATTCATGTCTTCTAATACAAGGGTCTACTGACTGTGCTCTGCTTGGAATTTCATCCAGGGACCCACCTGTCTCAATGGTGAACACCAGGCTTCAGCCAGGATGCCTCAGCTCTGCCCTCTTCCTAAGGTCTGGGAGTTTTCCCTACTGCTCCTGTTTATACAATTTGGTTTTAGAAATATAAGGATGAAGTTCCATAAAGCTGTTTGTACACATACCTCCTCCTTCTTCATGGGGTTGTTTCCTCTGTTTGTGCATGTGCTAAGGTAGACAATCCTCATGACCCCTTCTCCATGTAGACAATCCTCATGACCCCTTCTCCATGTCTCCTTCCCCACCACTGGCTACAAGAGGAATACTGATCTATTTGGCTTACAACCCACTGTGCTTGGGAGTCAGACTTGTGTTGATTCAGGGGAAGTGAAGCTCTGTATGTTTGACAATGTTTGCTTTTAAAGACTGGTATAAACGTTTCGTTACATCCAACGCTTAATGGTAATGTCAAATTACTCTTATTAAAATTGAAAATCTCAGCAATCTTAGACATTAGATATCTGAGCTCAAGATGTAGTGGGTATTTTTGTAATGATGATGGCAGTCAAAAATTTAGATACTTTAAAATTTCTTTGTAGAAACAACCTTTAAAAATATTTTAACCCCCAGATATACTTTCAGATATACAGAATCTATGACTTTCAAGCTAGGGGACTAGAGTGAGCTCTGTGGTTTTAGAAGACTCACAGAGAAATTTTATGAAACTGAGAAATGTAAAAGGATCCGATCACTATGTTGAGTATAGAATATTTGTGACATTAACCATTTTAGAAGTTGAACTATGCAAAACTTGATTGATTTTCAGAAAATATTATTAGTTTATTGACCCCATTACCTCGCTTAATTGAAGGTCCCTACACTCTATGAGATAGACAGTATCAGCTCCATTTTACAGATGAAGAAAATGAGAGACTTTTCATCAACATAAATCCTTCATATTACAGGGATGTTGTATGCATAGACACAGTCCTTATTATAAGGACTTAATAAAGTATTTTGAGAAACAAAAATATAGCCTGAGAAATGTCTAAGAGACCAAGGTGTTTGTCCCAACTCTACTAAGAAGCAGATAATTCCGGTTGGGGAAAAGAGTAGGAGTTCCTCCAGAAATAGGAATCCTTGACCTCTGAACTATACAGGGACTGAAAAAAAAAAAAAAAAAAAAAAAAGAAAGAAAGAAAAAGAAAAAGAAAAAAAGCACAGACATAGCACAGACATTTGTGTTCTAGGAATCATTTCACCCAGAAGAGGAAGTCACTTAAAAAACAAATTAAAACTAAATGATATACCATTACATACTCACTTGATTGGTGCAACAGAAAAATCTCATATGGCAAATGTTGGTGAACATGGGGCACAAAAGGAGCCCTCTACACCACTGGTGGTGAAACCACCCTTACAAATTAATAAAAAGGGGTGCAAGGTAAGGACTGTGGTAAGCGCCTAGCTAAAATTAAGGCACAGGCCTAGCTAAAAATAATGATAACAATTAGCCACTGTCTCCCTGTTTACTTCTTTATAAGTGCCACTCTGGAGTCACACAGCTGGTGGTCATAAACATTCTTACCTTTCTCCATCGATGACATCACCTTTTTGAGACCTAAGAGTAGTTTCTGAGATAGCTTCCAGGTCCCGCATTCCAGTGGGCCCACCCACACCAGCGGCGCGTACGGAGGAATTGACTCAAGTGGTCTTGTGACCCCCACCCAAGAACCCGGTCAGTAAATAAGACAATTTCTGCAACCCTATGGTTCCACCCCAAACCCAGCCAATTAGCAGATTCAATTGCCTATGCCAAACTGTCTTTAAAAACCCTGTCCCCCAAATTTCTGGGGAGGCAGAGTTAGGAAATTTCTCCCATCTCCTCACTTAGCACTATGCAGAATAAACTCTTTCTCTGCTGTAAACCGTGCTGCGCCAGCGTACTGGCTTCCTCTTGGGCAGCGGGCAAATGAACCTCGTTGGGCAGCAACAGTGGGAGTAAATTACTGCACCCATTTTAGGACAGTTTGGCTACTGACAGTGTCTGACCCAGCAATGCCAGGGCCCCCAGATGGAAAAAAATCCCAATGAAGATTAACAGTGCAATGGATAATTTGTGGTAAATTTATACAATGGAGTGTTATACAGGAATAAAAGACAGGGAATGGTAGCGACATGCGTAACATGGATGAATCTTTCAGTAACATTGAATGAAAGAAGCAGGACATACATTTCAAAACACACATACACACAAACACACATATATAAAATCTCCCAACATGATTCCACATTCAAAGTTCAAGCACTGGAAAAATTAAATTAAACCATATTCCTATGCATACACAGGAAATAAAACCCTACTTTTTAAAAAAAGCAAGGAACTTAGTGTTACAGAAATCAGATCACTTATTACCTCTAGTGGGTAGGAAGGAAGTTGTGACACAAGAGGAACCTGGGGGCTTCTGGGCTACCAGAAAAGGTTCATTTGTTGATTGTGGCAGTTACTCTCTGTTTTGCTTTGTAAGTTTTTAACTGTGAATATACATTTTATGCACTTTTCTGTAAATATATCTCATACACACACACACTAGTAAGGAACAGAGCACCAGCCAGGGCCTGACGGAAAACCCCCCAGAAGGGCCTCCGCGTGCCTGGGCAGCCCAGTGCCGCCCCAGCAGGGCCGGAGAGTGGAGAGCAGGCAGACGGGTGGGTGGGGAGGGTGGGGAGCGGGCAGGAGCCAGAGGCTGAGCAGGACCAAACGTGTGTTTTCGGGAACTAATTCTGGCACCAGTGACAAAGAGGGATGAAGGAGCAGAGTGGGATCAAAAACAGGTGATTGTAGCTTCCTGTCAGGGATGCCCCACCCTTGAAATAAAACAGCGGCGCCGAGGAGCGGAAGGCGCGCATTTGAGAGAGAATTCAGGACATGTCCATCAGCTCCCAACTAGCACCTAGGTGGGAAGGAGAGCTGAGGACAGAAAATGACGCTGAGTTTTATATTCTGGGTCTCTGAGAGGATGATAAGGTCTTTCACAGAAATAGGGAGCAAAGCGATATAAAATGTTATAGGGGATTTTCAGAAAAAGCCTACTGCTTTGCCACATAACGATTTCTTTCCTTACCTACAGGGAAGAGAAAATCGCAATGACCGTGCGACTCCAGCTCATGCCTGCAGTCACCGTGGGCCCTTTCCCCTTCTCCCCGTGGTTTGCAGGTTTCCATGAAATTCTGTTGTTCTGGGATGCCGAGGGCATCTAACTCTAACTCTTCAGGAAAAAATGTTGTCTCTTTGTTTAAGAATTCACAAGGAAAATGGGATTAAGCTCTAGGGAGATTGTGATGTAGTTTAATAATCAGGCATAATCTCTGGCCTTTCCATTCAGGACAACTGCCCTCGCAGCTGCCGGAGCAGATGGACAGCAGTAGGTTGACAGAAGGCTGCCTCCGCCCCGCTCCCCACTTTCATCTGCCTCCAACGCGAGCCAGCGACAGCGGCTCAGGAGCACTGGGACTCTCAAAGCCTTCCGCCTTTGGACAGGGCGCAGTAGGGGTGATACAGTGTCGAAGTTTAATTTACTTTGGGCTTTGCCTTTAGCTGAGACTATAAGGACATGAGAAATCCTTTGA
Source organism: Lepilemur ruficaudatus (assembly GCA_963574885.1). Classification (NCBI taxonomy): domain Eukaryota; kingdom Metazoa; phylum Chordata; class Mammalia; order Primates; family Lepilemuridae; genus Lepilemur; species Lepilemur ruficaudatus. The sequence continues at coordinate 57,213 of CAUYRT010076895.1, forward strand.
CTTGTTTCTGTCATTTAGAGTCCTGAAATTTTCTCATTGTGGTTAAAAAGTCTAAATAAGATCTGGCCATGAGAGAGGGAGTTAGTCTTGACTTGGGGCAGTTCTCAAAATCATCTGTCTTCGATGATATATAATCGTTAGTTCAGTTTTGACAATTGTATCTGGAAGACATCTAGCCAGGAGTTGAAAATGTAGATCTAGTTTAAGTCAGAAGCCAGGGACAGAGTCATTGCATAGCTGTGACAGAGAAGACCACAGGAGCTACAGAAAATGATGGTGATGATGATGATAGCAGTAACAAAGACTGACTATTACCAAGTGCTATACTCTGTGCTCAGCCTTTAATAGATTTTACCACATGTAATTCTTTCAGCAAAGGAGGTAACTGTTGTTATTCCCATTTTACAGATGAGCAGAAAGAGGCTCAGTGCTTTTCTTCAGGCCACACAGACCTAACTGATCAGACGTACTCTAAAAAACTACAGTAAATGTTGGAAGCATCCTGAACTTCCAATTGCTTTGCTATAATGAAATTATGTTAAAATGAATCCCCTTCTAGAAGCTACATTCCCTGTTTGAAAGTCCAAGAGCTAAAAGGGGTGGATGACACTCAGCTTCTCTGCAGAGAACTGGCAAGCGGCATGATTTGCTATGAAAACCGTGGGGAACGAGGAGAGCCAACACATTTATGTACCTAATTCCTCCCATTCTAGTGTTCAGAATTTCTTCGGTTGCTTTGCGTGTGTGAGTAGGTGGAGTTGGTAGGTATTTTTAAGCGGGTTAGACCCTAAGGCGATAAGGGTTGACGGGACTGAAATGTAATTCCCTATTGAGGGCTGGATAAAAGAAGAGCAAACACCTCGGCTTACAGCTCAGCTCAGACACAATAATAGACATGTAGGTTGGGAAGCTGGCAGTCACCAGTTTTATTCAAAGATTTTTCCATTTCAATTACATATCATTTTACCAAGATAATATTGAATCATTGTGCACACTGTGTACCTATCCAACGATGCTACTAAGAAGGTATTTTATACCGAGATAACGTCTCATGGAGATACTTTAAGAATAAGCATGGTATGATATCAAGAGACCTGGCTTTTCAGTTGTACTTTGGCAGTTTTAAGAACAGTTTTCAGAAGCATTATGTGACAGACAGAAGAGCCAGGAACATGCAGTATCAAAATCTTACATTTAATTACTGTGTGACGTTGATGAAGTCACTTAACTTCTCTTGGCTTTATTTTTCCCCCCTCATAACCTTACTAGACTCATCATCTCCAAAGTCTTTTCCAGCTACAGAATCCAAGATTTGTATGAATTTACAGTAATTGTCCAAGAATAAATAACCATAGAATCACAGCTTCTTAAGAGATGACAAAGAAGACCATGCTTTAAGTTTCTTCATAGTACAATCCCTTTTATGAAATTCTGAACATATGTGGAGCTCGCTCGTTCCCTTCTTTGAGTCTATGAGACGGTCAGCAAACTTCCGCTAGAACCCAGGGAGCCCCCCACTGGCCTCGATTCTCTAAACCAGACTTCGATGCAACCTGTTGAGCAGAGAGTAGCGTAACCAAACCAGAATGAAGTCTCATTAAGACAAACATGGATGAAATGTCAGGCTGCGAACAGCAAAGCTTATTTCCGTGTCTCAACAGATGGCTGGGAAAACAATGTCTTGTGGATCTGGTTGGTACAAATTACATACAAAGAAGCCCTCTATATAGTGACAGAGCATGTATGTATTATAGTATCTGTGTATATTTAACGTAGTGATTGATACATGCAAACCAGGATTTTCAATCTGAGTGCTATTGACATTTTAGGTCAGATAATTCTTTATTTTGGGGGGCTATGAACTGTAGACTGTTTAGCAGCCAGTACCCATTATATACAGGTATACCTCAGAGATATTGTGGGTTCAGTTCCAGACCACAGCGATAAAGTGAATATCAAAATAAAGCAAGTTACACAATTTTTTGTTTCCCCAGAACATACAAATGTTATGTTCACAGTACACTGTAGTCTATTAAATGTGCAACAGCATTTATCTAAAAAAACAATGTATGTATGTACCTTAATTAAAAAGTAGTTAATTGCTAAAAAAATCTAATGATCATCTGAGCCTTCAGGGGGTCATAATGTTTTGCCCGGTGGAGGCTTTGTCTCGATATTGATGGCTGCTTATGGATCAGGGTGATGGTTGGGATGGCGGTGGCAATTTCTTAAGATAAGACAACGATGATTAGTTTGTCGTGTGGATTGACTTTTCCTTTCATGAAAGTTTCTCTGTAACATGTGATGCTGTTTGATAGCATTTCACCCAGAGCAGAACTTCTTTCAAAATTGAAGTTAATTCTCTCAAACTCTGTTGCTGCTTTATCAACTAAGTTTATACAATATTCTGAATCCGTTTATGCAAATTTATGCAATATTCTGTTTATGCAATATTCTGAATCCCTTGTCATTTCAGTGTTCACATTTCAGTGTTCACAGAATCTGTACCAGGAGTAGATTCTATCTGAAGAAACTTCTTTCTTTGCTCATCCATAAGAAGAAACTTCTCATCTGTTCAAGTTTCATCATGAGGTTGCAGCGATTAAGTCACATCTTCAAGCTCTACTTCTAATTCCAGCTTTCTTGCTATTTCTACCATATCTGTATTGACTTCCTCCACTAGAGTCTTGAACCCCTGAAGCTCATCCATGACGGTCAGAATTAACTTCTTCGCAACTACTTTTAATGTAACCAAACCAGAATGAAGTCTCATTAACATTGCTATTTTGACCTACTCCCATGAATCACAGATGTTCTTAATGGTATCTAGAATGGTGAATCCTTTCCAGAAAGTTTTCAATTAACTTTGCCCAGATACATCAGAAGAATCACTATCTATGGCAGCTATAGCCCTGTGAAATGTGTTTCTCTAATATTAATACTTGAAAGTCAAAATTACTTCATGATCCAGTGCTGCAGAATAGCTGTTGTATTAGTAGATATGAAAACATTAACCTGCTTGTACCTCTCCTTCAGCACTCTCGGGTGATGAGGTACATTTTAATAAGCAGTAATATTTTGAAAGAAAATCTTTTTCTCTGAGCAGATCTCAGCAATGAGCTTTAAATGTTCGGTGAACCATGCTGTAAACAGATATGCTGTCATTTAGGCTGTGTTATTCTATTTAGAGAGCACAGGCAGAGTAGTAGATTTAGCATAATTTTTAAGTGTTCTAGAATTTTCAGGATAGTGAATGAACATTGGCTTCAACTTAAAGTCACTGATTCTATTAGCTCCTAATAGCTTGTTCTTTGAAGCTCTGAAGCCAGACATTGACTTCTCCTCTCTAGCTATGAAAATCCTAGATGACATCTTCTTTCAATATAAGGCTATTTCATCTACATTAAAAATCTATTGTTAAGTGCAGTCACCTTTATCAATTATCTTAGCTAGATCTTCTAAATAACTTGCCACAGCTTCTACATTAGTACTTGCTATTTTACCTTGCAGTTTCATGGTATGGAGACAGCTTCTTTCTTTATACCTAATTAACCAGTCTCTACTAACTTAAAACTTCCCGTCTGCAGCTTCCTCACCTCTCTCAGCCTCCACAGAAGAGAGTTAGAGCCTTGCTCTGGATTAGGCTTTGGCTTAAGGGAATGTTACGGCTGGTCTGATCTTCTATCCAGACCACTCAAACTTTCTGTGTGTCAGTAATAAGGCTGTTTCACTTTCTTATCATTCATGTGTTCACTGGAGTAGCACTTCTAATTTCCTTCAAGAACTTTTCCTTTGCATTTACAACCTGGCTAACTGTTTGGCACAAGAGGCCTAGCTTTTGGCCTATCTGGGCTTTTGACATGTGTTCCTCAGTAAGCTTAATCATTTCTAGCTTTTGATTTAAAGTGAGAGACATAGGACCCTTCCTTTCATTTGAACGCTTAGAGGCCGTTGTAGGGATATTAACTGGCTTAATTTCAATACTGTTGTATGTCAGGGAATAGGGGGCCCTGGGGGAGAGGGAGACAGATGGAAGAAAAGCCAGTCCATGAATGAGTTAGAATACAAACAACATTTATCAATTAAGTTTGCTATCTTATTTGGGCATTGTTTGTGTTGCCCCATAACAATTACAATAGTAACATCAAAGATCACTGATCACAGATCACTATAACAGATATAGTAATACTAAAAAGTTTCAAATATTGTGGGATTACCAAAATGTGACACAGAGACATGAAGTGAACACATACTGTTAGGATGTCACCAATAGACTTGTTTGACACAGGGTTGTCATAAACCGTCAATTTATAAAAAACACAGTATTTGTGAAGTACAATAAAACAGAGTACAATAAAATGAGGTATGCCTGTACTAGTAGCATCATCCTCACATGGTTTTGATATCAGAGGTGTCTCTAGACATTGCTACATGTTCTCTGGGAGGGATACATATACAAACACAAACATGTACATGCAAATATTCATATATATGTTATATATATATCAATGACATCTGATCTAGACTTGCATGGTATTTTTAACCTCATGAATAAATTTTCTAAATTTTCAGAATTAGAAGGGGTTGGGATATCCAGTCTAACAATGTAGTTTTAAAGATGAAGGAAACAGTAGCCCATAGATGTAAAATAATGACTATGTACCCAGCTACTGTAATTTATCTTTTGCTATTAGACATAAGAATACCAGCGCTGGAAGAGATCTCACCTTCCTCCAATCCAGTCTCTATTTTACAGATGACAAAATTATATCTCTGTTTTTTGTTTTTCTGCCCTTCTACCCATTACACTGGTTGTTTGAGTCACTTGCTCTGACAGATTTTGTATTAAGTGAATCTTAATTTTATCCTTCAAGGGGGTAGAATTTGTGCCCAGTCACTGGAAGAGACAACCTTTACAGAGCATGTTCCCTTTGATCAGTTACGGGAGGACAGGCTGAGACAGCCAGGCTCGGGTCTCACTCCTGCTGAGTTCCACTTAGGTCCCACTGCAGCGAGAACACAATTATCTAGTCAATTGCTGTGGAGGGAACATCATCTCCAAAACATGACCGAGTTCACACCACTGTAATTAATCAGACAATTGCTCAAGCGCAATGGTGGTTAACACCTCACAGACTTGGAACTGTCTTTTTTAACCCGAGGAGACACTGTTCACATGAAGGTTGAACTCTATTTACAGAAGCTGAGTACCACATTTGGATGCTAATTAGCAAAACAGTACCCACAATGCAATCTGATGAAGTGTTTCACCTCTGGGTGGAAATGCATTAAGTAAACAATGTTGTAAATAAAATAAGATTGTGTCAGTAGAATATATTTGCTGTGGAAAAATATTTAAAATCCCTCATAAAAAATAGCTCTTCATATTTTTTAAAGCTGTCCTAGAATTACTGCCTTTTAAAAATGAAGCTTTTGGGGACTATCATGACAGGTCTATATGAAGAATTTCTTTAAAAGAGCAAAAAGAGTTGCTATGTGCATTAATTGCATGTAAATATATGTCAGGAGCTTGGAAGGGGGTTGGTTGTAATTTGCAAATGCTAGTACTGTACAGGGTTTTCAATAGTGATACTACATCATCTTCGTATGTTTGAGGGCACAGATAAGACTTATTCAAACTTTTAGTTGACACGCATTTTTATTTTGAAAACTCAAGGTTCTCATTTTCCATTAGCTTTTGAGCTAATAATTTCACAGCACTTGAGGATTCCTGAATTTCTGTGCATATTGGTTTTTCTACTCATCAACATTCATATACAGAAGCAATTATTATTATGAATCACGTGATAAACAAAGCTGATTTTACAGCACTAAGGTAAAAAGAAATCTGTATTTAATCTCTGTTTGTACTGGAATGAAATATTCTTAAATCTGATAAAGTCAATTTTTATTCAAAGAGCAATCACAACATAGTTAAAAAATGAGCAATCCAAGAAAGCAGAAGGTGTAAAGGAGCGTTTGTCAAAGACACCAGGAGAAAAGGGACAGAGGGCTGATAGGTGAGGCATCCAGTTAGAACTCAACTAGCAAAGCAAATCTCTGCTAGGTATCACTGATAAAGGTCAAGGGGAACAGAGTTATGACAGTGAACTTTAAAAATACTGACAGGAAACAAGAGCAGTGGTCTCCATGAGCGTGGCCTTGCTACTCACATAAAACCATTAGTCCCTTCACAGAAAGGCTTATTGATTTACACAGACACTCATTTGTCACATCTCGTAGAGTACATTAAAAGCTGCCCACATGTTTCAAATGTACTCAGCAAATTTGCCTTCTCACCTGTGTGCAGCCTGGGTTCTTGGCCATGAGATAATTGTCAGTGTAAAAGGCTTGATTCAAGAGAAGGCCAGTCACTTGCAAAGGCAGATCCCTGAGCCCCCTTCCTGGTGTCTTACTGAGAAGCCGCTCTCGTGGTGGGTGGGCACTGACAGGGAACTCATCGTGGAAAGGGAACGGGGCACAGTAGATACAGAGGGGCTCACAAGGGAGGGACAACACATAGTCTTCCTCTTGCTCATCCCCATAACATTTTCTGACTTCCCATGTAGTCTGTCACTTCACCAGGGCATGATTGCCACGTGCCTGGCCCTGGATTATGTACGGGGGGCAGTATGGGGTAATGCATAGGAGGGGCTCTGGCACCCACCTATGTAGCTATGAATTCTGATTCCACAACTCATCAGAGCCCTCACCTGGCGTACATCGCTTGCCCTCTTTACCACTCAGTTTCCTAATCTGTAAAATAGGAGTAAAAATAACACCTGGGTCCCAGGTTGTTGTGAGGGTCAAATGAGTAATGAGGGGCGAGCACTGAAGAAGATGCCTAGTTCAAAGTGATGCTGTGCCGTAGAACTGCAGCCACTTGCCGCGTGTGGCTGGTTATAAATTCATTACGATTAATTAAAGCTAAAAATTCAGTTCCTCGGTCACACCAGCCACATTTTGAATGCTAAACGTTTGGCTGAATGGCTACCACGTTGGCCAGCACAGATAGAGAACATTTCCAACCCTGCAGAAAGGTCTGTTGGGTAACACTATTCTAGAGGCTGAGGTTGTATGTTTTTAATTTTATTAACTAGTTCTTTATAGGCATTATCATTTAATCTGAGGCACAGGCCCATGTCTGAATGTCTGAGAGTCGATGAAAATCATTTTAATATGTTGACTTGAGAAACTTATGTTGACAGACCTCACCGCATTTTATTTTTATTACATTTTTTTCTTCCAAATCGTGTTTTCATCTTTATCTCAATTTATCCTCACAATATCCTTGTGATTTAAAGACATTAAACATCCATCGTCTTCATCTCATAGGAAGGGGAAACAGATACGTGCAGTGTACCTACATTCAGATGAGCAAACAGTATCTATTTTTTGGAGGGTTTTGAGAATAAGACATTAGGTAAAGTAAGGCTACTTGGGAGAATGAAGTTCTTATTTTTTCTGTTCAAATTTAATATGAGGTTATTAGGGGAAACTTGGAAAATAGACAAAAGTATGAAGAAAGCAAAACTTGTTCAAAATTAGATAACCACCATTAACATTATACTGTCACTTTCTAGGGGTGTAAGATATATGTTGTATATTACAGTTCAATTATTGGGTGATAATTTTTTTCACCTGACATAGAGTGAATATTTTCCCACCCAATTAAAAATTGTTTGGTAACCTATTTAATTGTATTGTGGGGATATTGTCTTATGGGGATATACTACACGTCAATCATTTCCCACTTTTGCTATTAAAAATGCCGCTGCAAAGGCAGCGCTTAAACACACATCTCATTTTAAATCACAGAGTATTTGGGGGATGGGACCATGAAATCAGAATTACTGGGTGAAAGCCTTAGAACCTTCTCATCGACGACTCCTGATACATATTACCACTTTGCCTTCTGGAAAGGCTGTATCAATTTTTACTTCTTCGTGAGCAGATGTGAGAATCACTGCCCTTCTCCAACACTGATAAGTGCCACGTAAACATTTTGCCAATTTTGAACACAAAACATCCTATTCTCTTATTTCACTGTTTATTTCCTTGATTGCGTGTGAGGCTAAAATTTTTCCCCTGTGTTAATTAGCTGATGGCATTTTCTATTCTGTGAATTGTCCCGTCACATCCCTTGCTCAGCTTCCTATCATGATGTTTCTGATGTTTCTGAAGATTTATATTAAATCTTCATATATTGAGGATAGCAAAAATCGTTTTAGGTCTGATGTTTTCTGTTTGTCTTTTAATTTTGTTTGTGGGATTTTTATGTTCATAACTTTGAAATGTTTATAAAGTCAAATCAACCTTCTTATTCCTTTGTGATTTCTTTCATTGATTTCATAATCAGAAAGTCTTTTTCCCACCAGAGAGCAATTATATAGCCACTTTCGTTTTCCTCGAGTTTAATAATATTTCAATTCTCTTTTTTTGTACATTTACCTCTTTAATCCCCACAGGATTTGTATGTTATTCTGTCAAGGAAGTATCTTATTTCTTTCTAAATAGTGATACTTCTGTCCCAGAACATTTCCAGAATCGGTTTTGTTTTCTTGTTAATACACAGTATCTCATTTACAATTATTAAATTCTTCCACATGATAAGATTTGCTGCAGGATGACTTATTCTGTTTTATTCATCTACCTTATCTAGGACCATAAACACACTGATTTAATTACTTTCACATCATTTCAGTATATGATAGAAGAGCCAGCATTTGTTTTTCCTCTTTCTTTCCAAACATTTCTTAGCTTGTTTATTTTTTCTATGCAATCTGTAGAACCATGTTAAGTCCTCCCCATAACCCTCCTCTAATCCAACTGATTTTTTTTTTCTTGTAAAGATTTAATTCAACCTTTAAATTATTTTGGGAAAAAGTACAAGCTTTGCAATAATTGGCCTGCCCATCTAGGAACATGATATGTCTCTTTATTAAATTCTGTTTTACTTTTTCCAGCAAATTTCATAGTTGTCTTTAAAAGCATTTTGTACTTTTCTTTAAGTAGTATTTTATGACTTTAATTACCAATATACACTGCATTTGCCCTGATAATATTTTGAACTATTATTCTTCATTTATAGAAAACTACTGATTTTTGCATATTCATACCTGACCACTTGGCTACACTTTCTTTTTTTATTAATTCTAATGTTCATTACAATTGATTTTCTCAGGATTGTAGTATATATAATGCCACTAGAAAGTAATTTTTTCTCCCTTCCAATAGCCACAGTTTTATTTCTGATTCACATATGAAGGAACATGCCAGAACTCTGAAAACAATGTTAACTAAGTATGCTGACTGCTGGTGTTATGGTTGCTGACTACAGTTAATATCTTGAGCATATTTTCTATATTAAGAATGCTATTGGCTACCAGAGTATACTTTTCATTCTAACTTTCCAAGAGTTAGAAACAGGACTTGGTTTGGAATTGACTGAAAGACTTTTGATCTATCACTTTTCTAGGGTGGACTTTGGTTGTCTTTGCCAGATTTGGGTATCCTTCCATCCTGTTCTAATTTCTGGAATAACTAATTGAGCAAATTATCTAATACTTGAAATTTTACAAGAGGTTGTCCATCGACTGTCTGACGAGAGGGACTGAATTCCAATCTAGCTACTAATAGATGATGGACAAATTAGTTGTTAATGAAGGTACCAACAAAATTGTAGAAGCAGACGGCTATTTTCTAGATGAGAGATTATACTGTAAAGAGAGGCAATATGGACCTTGTAACCCCCAGTGAAATCTGGATCGTATGTTGAGACTGAGGATACCACATACATACGAAGAAGGCATGAAAAGGTTTGTACCCTCATATAATGAGACTTTCTGGGGAGGTGGGGGAGACTCCCAAGCAGATTGGAGATAGCTTCAGAGCCAGAGCATGCATGATTTGAACTTCCCACCTGAGCCAAAGGAGGGAACACTCTGGCTTTCTTGACAATTTGCCCCAGTGTGGGACGGACTGGGAAGGGATACCGGTGAGGCTTGAAAGCTGTCAGGAAACATAAAAAATGGAGTCAAACTTTTTATTACAGTTGAAGTTGAAGGAGGAGCACAGGACCACTGGTTTGATGGTGGACAGGGAAGGCATGAAAATTGATGACAGCTGACCTTGGAAGTTTGGGAGGAAGTATAACAGTGATCCTCCTTCAAATATTCAAAATTGCATGATGGTTAAGGGACTCAGGATATAAAATATTTTTTTTGACAGATTTTACTTGTACGATTAACTATTTTGAAGAAAATTTACTGAATTTATTGTACTAGAACTGTGATTTTTGTAGCACAATCAAAATCATTGTTATTGAAATTCCAAAGAATATTTTAAACATGCAAGGGCACAAACATAGGGAACTTAGCCCTCCTCCTAGTGTTATGTGTCACATTTTGATAAACAATTCCCGATTAGAACTATAAAATCCAAGTGCATAGGCTTTCTACAGTCATAGGTAACTGAATCAATGGTGTATAATATATGCTTACTAAAGACACCAACAGCTAATCTTATTGAGAATTTACTATGTGCTAGACATCATGCTAAACATTTTACATGCATTCTTTCATTTAATCTTCCAGGCAGTCCTATGTGTAGATACCATTATGATCTGGACCCCACTTTACAGAGAAGCAAAGTGATGTTCAATGAGGTTCAGTAATTTACTTATGATCGGAGAGTCAGTAAACGAGAGGCTAAGTTTGGAACCCAGATCCCTTTTACTCTAAAGCAGCAGTCCCCAGTCTTTTTGGCACCAGGGACCAGTTTCATGGAAGACAATTTTTCCACAGATCTTGGGGTGGGAGGGATGGTTTCGGGATGTTTCAAGTGCATTACATTTATTACATTTGCAGCTGCTCCCCAGTGCTAGCACCACCACCTCAACGCCACTTCAGATCATCAGGCATTAGATTCTCATAAGGAGCCTGCAACCTAGATCCCTCGCATGTGCAGTTTACAGTAGGGTTCATGCTCCTATGAGGATCTAATGCCCCACTGATGTGACAGGAGGCGGAGCTCAGGCGGGCATGCGAGCAATGGGGAGCAACTGTAATTATTAGTACATATGAAGCTTTGCTCACTCGCCAGCCACTCACCTCCTGCTGTCATGCTGTGTGGCCCAGTTCCTAACAGGCCGTGGCTCAGGGGGGTTGTGGGGATGGCAACACTAATTGCCTTTAATCACTGGGCTACACTGAATACCTAAGAACCTATGCTCATTAGAGTGCCATGGTACATAGTGTGGTTCTGAGGTCATTCCAATCTCAACTGGCATTTACTAGCAACTAGAGCAAATTTTTGAACTTCTGCGACTTACAGTTTCTTTATCTGCAAAATTGTGATGGCTTCCCTAGAGTTTTCAAAAGTTTTAAAATGGTACAATATTTCTAAAAACCCAGAATATCACCTAACACAGAGGATGCACTTAATGTAGGTTAGCTCTTTTTATTACTAAAGCCACAGGTACAAATACTACTTTTTACTCATGAATAATGACAAAATATTTAGAAAACACGTAAAGAAATATAAATGTGGGAACCGAAAACTTTTTTGTTCATCCTCAACTCTGAACAATTATCATCTAGCCAAAGTTAGGCACTTCTGAGGCTGATTATAGGCTTTTCCAACCTAACCTGATTTTTTTACTTGAATGGTGAAATATCTTGAGCACACACCTAAGTCTAACTTGGGCATTTTGGAGATTCAGATCACTGGGGCAGCAAAGTCTTCGGTGCTGCTGCTTCTGAAGAATTTAGAGAAGACACTTCAGTTTAGCCCAGAGGTGCATAAACTCCCATCTTACGATGTCCTATTTAGCTCTCACATACTCTGATCCACGTTCTCCTCTTTGTTGGAGGGAAAATATACTCCCTGTGCCACGTGCTGAAGCCATCACTTGCCTGTATATTTAAGTAAGAGGCAGCATGACTGCCTTACAATCGAAGCTCTTACCACTGGAAAACACATTCTAGAGGCATCTAGATAAACTTTCTACTTAATGTAATCATTCCTTATAAAGCCTCATACCCAACAGAGATTTATTTGGTCAATCTTTTTATGTATAAAAGCTTATTGGGCCCAATAAGCAGGTCCTCCTGTACCTGGACACTTTTAACAGTATAAATTCTCTCTTTAGATTAGATTTTATTTCTTATACCCTTTACTCATTAACTCCTTTTTGCCCTTAGGAGCTGTATTTTATATTATATATGTGGCATATATATAGGGCTACATAAAAATTCCTTTAAATATTTATGTGCCTAAATTATTTCATTGTGATTTTTCCTTTCCCCGATTAAGTAGAGGTGACATGAGTTCTCTCCATCTTCTCCTACAATATTGTTTTTAGATCCCTCACCATCTCAGTTGCCTTTTTCTTTTTTAATAGGCATTCTGGTTTGCAAATTTCTCTCTTGAGATGGGAGTATCCAGAACCGAATCCCTTAAGAACGTGGTCTGAGTGGGGTAGAGTGTGGCAGGACTAACTATGGTCTTTGGAAAGGACATTATCCTTCTATCGAATAGTCTGTCTGAGCTTTTAGCACACACTTCATTCGTACTGAGCATATCCTCAACTACTCTACCAAGTTTTTCTTCTAATGCTAATTGCTTTTAGGCCTTTTGATTTAATACAGTGATTTTTAAGGCAAAAATGCAGGAACTGACATTTACTCTTGTTAAATTTTTATCTTGTTTACTCTAGCTCACTGTTCCTGGATATTAAAAAATGATAGACTATTTGGAATTCTGACTTTGACAAAATCATAGCTTTTCTTTTTTTCCCAGCTTGCGTTATCTATATGTTAAAAGCCTGACTTCTAATTTTCACATCATTGATAAAATATACTGAGTAATGTAGTTTTAAAAGATAGAACCCTATTCATAATTCTGGAAAGATCCCCCTAGGTTAATCAGTCATTATTTGGGCACATCTGTGTACAGTAAGGCAGCTGATTAAGAATCTAGCCAACTAGAAGATCAGCCAACACACATTTCTTCATCCTCTGTGAACAGTATCATAAGTCAAATAGTCAAATGTTCTGTTGAGATCCTGATGTGACCAAGCTACAGCAGTCTCATGACTAACAGTTTTTTTAATCTATTAAAAATAAAATACTTTATTTCTAGTGAGCCTATGCTATATCTGAATGATCATGTCTTTTTTTTTATTTGCTCCCAGTGAGATTTCTAGAAATCTCCCAGTGAATAATCTCAAGCTTCCTATGCTACGCTATTCAAAAAATTTTTTTTCTTGTATCAAAACGAGGACTATATTTTTCTATTTCTGGTCCTTTAGCTCATCTTCTATACTCCATTGACTCAGAGATTATCAAGAATAGTTCTGGAATAATACCCAGTACTTGGAATGTAATTTACCTGGCTGGGAGATGAGGACTCATCTAGAGCAGCTAACTGCTGGTATCCTATCTCCTCACCAATCTTGGGCATTGATTTGCCCCTTGGGATAATTACTACATCCTTCCCAAAGTGAGGAACACTTTATAGAAGCTATAGACAGAAAACAGGAGGTGACTGGCTTTGTCATTTGCTGTCCCTGCTGCTACAAACGCTGTTTTCATGATGTTACCAAAATCTCCAGGTGGTTGAGAAATCATATATGGTGTTTCTTCCTAGAAGGATAATAATACTAGCAAGCTTTTTAAAAGCACTTGATCTATGTACTAGGTCTTGTTAAATGCTTAATATAAAGTATCTCATTTAATATTCATAATAAACCTATGATGAAAGTAGTATCATTATTGCTGTTTTACAGGTGAGAAAGCTTACAATCAGAGCAGTTAAGGAACTTGTCTGAGGCACAGCCAGTAAAAATGTGGTCATCATACAAATTTAGGTTTTTCTGATACCAGCAATCATAACATTAAGCACTATGCTACATCAAAGTTCATTTTAAAAATGCAAATTTGGTTGACATTCTAACTTTGGGGTAAATTTTGGTTCATTATTGACTTTTGTATTTTATAATGCTAATCTTTTAAATCTGTACCTGTCATATATTAGTTAAGTCCTCTCTCGTAGCAAAATTCCATGTCCTTTAAAAATCAGATTTTGTTGGTGAACTCCCTGTGTGATATTTTATTTATATATCTCACTGTGACCATCCCTTTTTCCTACTGTGGTTCAAAAGGTTTGTTTGTGTTTGCATGTGTGAGCAGACATGCAAATGCTGGCATTGTCTTCTAAGCTTTTCCCACACTGTCTTCTGCCCTGCTAAGTAGACTCCACAAGCAGAGAAAGGGCCCTGGTTTCCATCCTAAAGAGATAGTGGAGAGGTGTCTCCGCAACACAGAATGTAAAAGGATTTATTATTCTCTGGGATCCTATTACACAAATCTGCTGAACTCTCCCCTGGCTCCTATAAACCGTGAGACTGCTGGGAGGGCCTTCCCAGGCCCTCCAAGCTGCCCAGGAACTGGCTACTTGCTGCTTCTTGCTGGTGGTTGGAGAAATGACCAAATCGTCTGCTTGGAGGAACCCAGGATATCTGCAGAAACTACCAAACTGAACCATTCAAGACAACTGGTAAAAGAGCCAGGCTAGAAAAAGTACATGCAGTTATCTACTCAGCAGAAGGCCAGCTCTCAAATCCTTCTGTACAAGTCAAATGCTGGCCTGCGGTGACTTCGCGGTAGTGAGAGAAACAGGGAGGCCTGGGCGCCTCCAACAGGACCACACAGTAAGTACCTCTCTGCCTGCAGTAAGCCAAGCTCTCCCTCTGTGGCAAGGTGCCCTTTACAAAAGTCCATCACATGGTCTAGAGGGACGAAATGTATCCTACTCTAAACCTGGCACATAATCTCCTTTCATTTAAGCATGTGAGTAGGGGAGTAAGACAATGTGTTCAAATAAAGAACTCGTATTAAGGTTTCAGACTAGACACTCAATCAGGGTTTTTCAGAATGTATAGACACATTCCATTTTTAGAGTTTCTGATCCATTGTAGACTGTGTTTCCTTTCAGAGAGTCTGTCCATGACTTCATAATTGCTTTTTCAGTGAGCATCTTGATATCTCAGTTCTTGAACTCTAACTAGGGTATATACAGCTAACTACTCTGCTTCCTAGTGTTCCTTTGATGCTGATTAGCTTCCTTGACTTTCTTAACTTTTCCTTCCCTTCTAAACCATGAATTAGGTCCTTCCAAAGGCTTGGAATTAAGTTCACAATTAAGCAGACTCCCTTACTGCTTCCTCTGCTTTCAGAGAAGGGAAAATACTTCTAGGACAAGTCAAGAATGTATCAGATGCTCTGCTTTCAGCAGCCTAAAACTTTCAGAAGGCGCCGATAAACTCCACATCACTAACTTCATTGATGGTTCCTTTCAGATCAGATGAGATTAATCATCCTCCACCTCTGTACGCTGGCTCCAGTGCTGTCTCTCATCCCTCCTGCTATGTGCTCTGCAACTGTATAAAACCGATTTTTGAATGCAACTTCACGAATTTCTAGTTCTCTTTCAAACGTGACTTTTATCCCTAGAGAACATTAGAAAATACTCAGTTTTTAATAACCTGATAATTTAATGTGCTGCTCTTAAGGAAACTACAATGGTTTCTTTCCTAGACCTAAGACTTGGAGCTGGGCTATGCCCTGGTGATGGTAGCTGAATTGCTAAAGGAGACAGCTCTTATTTACTGATTATCCATCAGGTACCAGGCACCTATATAACACAATCAGTCCATACAGAAATGTTACATGCTAATCATGCAAACCTACCTGGCAAATAAGATAAAGACACTTTAATAAAGGTAATAGTAGGAACACATATCTGAGTATATTTAGGCCATGCAGTGGCTAAGAGAGGAAATTCTAGAGCCAGATGGAATCTGGGTCATTCATTACATTAGATGTTAGCTGTGTGATCTTGGGCAAGATGCTTAACCTCTCTGTACCTCAATGTCCCTATGTGTAAACTGGAGACAATAAGAACAATTACTAATAAGGTTTTACGACGAATAAGAGGTGAAAACTGATTAAAATACGTCTGCTACCTAGTTAGTTCTCAATAAATGTTAGTTGTCATCTTAATTTTCATTATTGCTTACAAACTAGTGTTTTTCCCACTAATGTTGGGTGTAAGCTTATGGGGTTCTTGACTGGGTTCTGTGGCTTTGCTTCCCACCAAAATACCTCAGACAGCACCTTGTACGATAAACATTTGTTGGATGAATGTTTGAATAAATAAGCCTTCAATTTTTAATATATCCCTGTTTGGAAACACACAAAAAGAACAGGGCTGGCACTGACTGCA
The DNA here is from genome assembly GCA_963574885.1 of Lepilemur ruficaudatus. NCBI lineage: Eukaryota > Metazoa > Chordata > Mammalia > Primates > Lepilemuridae > Lepilemur > Lepilemur ruficaudatus. The sequence goes on from CAUYRT010076895.1 coordinate 73,500, forward strand.
GAGAAAATTCTCGTCATAATTTTCCATTCTCTCTATCCTCTATTAGCATACTTATCCTCTTCTTCAATCTATAAGTAAATTTGAAAAATAATGGAATTCAGATTTATTTATGAAAATCAATCTGCTTCTTCGTTTAGCCCAACGGGCTCAGTTGGTAATATCTCCCAAGGGGTCCTTTTAAGAGTCTTAAAGTAAACATATAGTTAAAACTTGCACCAGTTTAATATACCTTGAAAAATAAGCATAAGAGCCTTAATTGCCTTTTTCTTGGCATACATCAATTCCTACACATAAAAATGTAGCACTGAATAACAGCAGTCAGCCAAATTCCTTTCAAATAGCACATCTGTGTGAATACTAGCTGCCCATTATGTTCCTTAAAATCAAGGCGCCTGAGTCATATTTGTGAAAAAAAACTTTTTAATAAAATTTAAAAAGCCTAATTCTTGTGTAAAGAAAAAAGGCATAGAAATGTCTCTTTTAAAATTAATACAAAACCTTCCCATGTGCTTCAAAACAGTAACAATTTTATGTTAATATAACTCATTACATAGTCTTTTATGATAAAAATTTTAGAAAAAATAATGAAGCATGAAGTATAAACAAGATGAGAAAGGAAAGTTGGGGAATTATAACTGATCTCTTTTTTCAGGTAGAAGTTTTTAATTCCAGACACAGTGCTGTTTTCTCTTTGGCCCATACTCACAAATAGTGTCATGGACTAATACTACTTTCAAACTATAACTTCAATGCAGACCTTCTAAAACCTAAATGCTGGAATAGGGCCAGGAAAGCTGTATTTTCATAGGGAACACATGTGATCTTATTGCACAGCTGGGGTAAGGGACTCCAGGAGTCTATGACCACTGAAGTCACTCAGAGCTTTAAGACCTGTGCATTTTGCCACTCACAAATTTTATTTTGATAAAAAAGTGATAGTTCTATGATTCTGATGGATCACTGAGAAGTGAATGCTGCCCAAGGCCATCAGATAAAAGAAAAATCTACACCAGGAGAAAGGTGCTACATCCCTGGATACATGTTCTGTAGCTTCACCATTAGAGCAACACTGCTGTATTATGATATCCCGGAAAAATCACTAGTTCCTATCCTGAGGGTCTCCAGGGGCAATATAACATGTTGCCAGAACTCAACCAGGCATTCAAGTAAAGCTATGGCCAAAAAACGCATATTGCATACCTTCCATTTCAGCAATTATGCTTCTAAGAATTCATCTAAAGACATAATTTAAATGATAATTAGAGACGTGCACAAAAGAACAGGTAGAAGAGTGCTCGCACCTCGCTGTACATGTGATTGATGCTGTACGTGTGATGGATCAATTGATCGGTCTGCTAGACTTGTGGCCAGGGCTGTCTGGTGTCTCTTTGCTCGAGTTCATATTCATCAGAAAAGTAGTCTGAAAAATGAGCAATGGACTACTGCGCAGAATTGTCTCAGAAGAGAAAAGGAGAGGCCGTGCTATGCATAGGACAGCCTGACCTGGTGTGACTCCTGTGGAGAAAGGGCAGGAGGCTGAGGCGCCCGAGGCCACCTCCCAGTAGGATTTGGGAACCACTGCTCCAGTCACCAGAATTCCACTTTGGGGCCCAAATGGGGAAGGCGTGTTGCCACGGTTTTATTCTGTGGGAAACAGTGGGATGCACAGTAATAAGGGATTACTGGAAAAGTAATAAGGGATTACTATTTGGAAAAAGGCACAGCAGAACTCTCAGGCTGAGCAGTTCTGCCATCTGGGGAATACGGCACACTGGGTAGGGCATCAGGATCCCTGTGCTACCATCGGAGCAGCGGTAGCAGAGAGGAGGCTTCCTTAAACTGCTTTCAATCCTGGTGTGTGTGGGGTGGGCGTGTCAATCACAGAATGGGAGAGGGTGTTTTCATGACCACATATATGAACCTCCTGGGAATTCCTGAAATACCAGGGAACAGTTTCTTGTGGGGAAGAGTGAACTGAGCTTCTGCATCAGCTGTGGGGAGGGGAGAAGGAAAGCAGCCAGCTACATTTGGGTTCTTAATGTGACCTAAGCCGAACCCACAAGCAGATCGGTTGGGAGTTTTAAGGGTTTTATCTGCAACACAGTAAATTCAGAAACCATTAAAATGCCTAATAACAGGGGATTTGTTAAGTGGATTATCACACATTAGTACACGTGAGATGGGGATGACTCAAAAGAGTAAACGTGTGTACTTTCTGTGTATTCCATAGCCCCAATACACTCGTTTTCACTGTTAGCCCAAGGGGACCCCCAGACTTCACTGAGCAGAGGCAGAGCTCACAGAAATTGATTGCCAAAGACAGAAATATTCACATTTGCAGAGCCTGACCTGTTTGTTTGTTTGTTTGTTTTTGTTTTTTATCAGCTGCCAAAGATGAGAACTGCTGCAGAAGGCAAAGTGGGGTAAGAAGGGGGCCTGGTCTACTGTGTCTGAGGTTAAGGAGCTTCCCTAGGTAGAGGGTGACCATGGAATTTATGACCGAACATGGTCACTTTTGAGAATGACAGACGGCATTATCTGGATGAGTGAGACTTACAGTACCGTGCTTTACATGGGGCTGGTGGACCTACCACCCTGTTACAAACGGATCACTACACAACCATTTAGCGACAGTGTACAACATACAACATAACATGGAAAGGCTCCACTATGCCATAATGAAAAATCATGTTACAAAATAGCATGTGCTGTAGGATCCCATTAAGATAGAAATAGGCATAGAAAAGAATGACTTGAAGTCTAGCTGCCAATAAGAATGATTACTTCCGGGTAACTGTTAAAAAGGATATTTAAATTTTATAGTTTTCTATCTTTCTATTAATGGGCATTTGTTACTCGTAAAATTAAAGTTTAGGTGAAACTGTAAAAGTAAATAAGTTGACCTAGAACCAAAAATACAGATTGTGTGTGTGCACTAGCTACTTAATTTTGAAATTCAATTTTTAGACCACTCCTGTTTTTCAATAGATGCAAATAATACTTTTGTCAATGGCGGCATGATCTGTATCTTATTTCGTCTTTTTACTTTTTAAGAGGGGTTGGAATAACAGCAGTTTGTAGCCTGGGTATGGGTTAGCATGCAGCCTCCTTCCTAGGTAAATCAAATTTAAATAGTCCATTTTAGGTCTTGATTCTCTAATGCAAGATTTAGGGAACTGTGAGAGTAGAGTAGATTCAGTGATAATGACAACTAACATTTACGGAATGATTTCCATGTCCTTGTATGTCAGGCTCTGTACAGGCTCTTTATGTGCTTTATTTAATCCTCACAACAATCCTGTGACAAAGGAACTCTATTCATTCCTGGTTTATAAATGAGAAAGCTAAGTAGAAAGACGTGCGGTGACTTGTCCAAGGTAACTGAAAATGTGTAAACTATTCTCCATCTGTCGTGGCCTAGATGAGACTAGTAAGTCGCTCTTGAGTTTGGCAGATAAAGGACTTACAATGGTCTTCAGTGCTTCACTAAGATTTTAGAAAATGGCATTATAAAAACTTCAATAATATCCCTTTTGATAACTCAGACTCATATGCTTTGTTGCTTATTATAATTTACATTTTATCTTTTGATGTCATACAGAAAACGGCACCGAAATGATAGTCCACAAACCCAGTCCCTAGGGCCCTTTAACTGCCAGGACAGGTAAGTATTTTTGCCTTGTCCTTGAACCTGTTGGGTTGGTTTGCTCATCGTAAAAAACAAACAAACAAACAAACAAACAACAACAACAACAAACTTGATGACGTTTTAGTAAAGACATCTTTTCTGCTTTACTGTTCCTAATTTCATGTTTATTTATAGTTGCTGATCAATCTGAAGACGAAATATAAATTAGGTAAATACAGCTCAGAGGCCAGGCCTGGTGGCTCACGCCTGTAATTCCAGCACTTTGGGAGGCTGCGGTAGGAGGATCACTTAAGCTCAGGAGTTCAAGACCAGCCTGAGCAACATAGTAAGACCCTGTCTCTACAAAAAAATTTAAAAATTAGCTGGGTGTGGTGGGACACACTTCTAGTCCCAGCTACGCAGGATGCTGAGGCAAGAAGACTGTTGAAGGCAGGAGGACTGTTGAGGCTGCAGTGAGCTATGATCATGTCACCTCACTCCAGCCTGGGTGACAGAGCAAGACCCTATCTCTTTAAAAAAGTACAGAGCAGAATATTAATTCATATTCTTTAACTTTATTGGCTGCAGAGAATGGAAAACAGCCCTACAAGAGCACCTCTGTCCACTGTAGGGCTTAACACATTGACTGCCACACTAGAAAAAAAAAAAATTTCCCTGGGGCCACAGCATTTTATTAAAACAAAAAAATCCTTTATCATTTGTTATTTTTCATTGTTTATGTGCATGAGTCATATGCAATGCAATCCATGTTTTTAGAAGTGAATTGTCAATATTAATTGTAACGATAAGGACATCAACAAGTCAGGTTTTCACAAACCAACTGCAGGGTTTTGCTTCACGAGGCCATGGGCTCAAAACTAGCCTGAGTTAAATACAACTCACATGGCAGTCAACGTGTTAAATATCCAGCCCCTGTGAGCCCTTTATTGAGGCCATCAGAAACACAGGCCCGTAACTCTGATTCCTTTTAACATGTCTTTGGGCTCCAAACTGTAAGACTTGCTTCCAATCACTCTGTCACTTAACTCTAAATCCCACTTATATCATTTCATAAATTTAGTTTCTCTAGGGATTTTCCTCCCCCTCTGTAGGAGGACCAATTTAAATCATTCTTAAATCATCACATTAAACACTACCTATCAATGGCTACAAGGGGAGCCAAGAAGTGTATTATACCAAGTCTTAAAATGCTATCCATGCCTTTTTAATTTTACCATAAAATCAGAGATAGCTATTTTATCATGAAGGATTTAATAAGTTTACCTTTTAAACTAATGGACTATAATGGGCTCCTTAAATTTTGCATGTAAAAACCCCTGGGTTGGGAAACTTTCAATTTCTCCTTAATAACTCATCACTATAAATCAGATTACTTTAATATACTACACACCAACATTGCAATGAGCTCAGAAGGAACTGGTACCATTTTCTTCCTGATGTTTCAGCCCCAGGGAAAGGCTGGTTTATTTCTAAAAGGTAGTACTCAAAGCAATTTCATTTTATTTCCTTCTACAGAAGATATCAGATATTTAAGCACTCCCATAAAAGATCTACCCTTAGGTATTTCAGAATGACCTGTTTCTTGGAAATTTCTCTGGTTTCTCTCTTGCCAGAGAAGAAATTTAAAAAAAAAAAATAGGTTTTATGTCTGTCATGTTATATGTAGCATATATTTTATAATACTGATTTTTTTCATACCCAGTAGTTAAATATTAATAGTAGAACAAATTTATTGGATCATTTCCCCTCCAATTAAAATGTAACACTAATAATGATAATGGTAATGACATTATAGCATCCATAATGATAATGACAATGCTATTATAAAACAACATTGACTTAATTTTAAGTCTTTCTCCAAAGCTTTGCATTTTTCCAGATTTCTAAAACAAGAACAAAAATGACAATAAAACATAAGTTGATTCCATGGACAGTATAATGTAAATAATGATGCTTTCTGAAGATTCCAAGTTTAGGAATAGCCATGAAAAGAAACTGCTTCCTGAATATTACACAGTTAATTACAATCCGGTGCCTAAAGGTCTCCTATAGTGAAAGGTCTATACAATGCCAAATGTCAGGATGAAAACTCAAAGGTGTTTTCAAAATTTCATGTTTTCCCATATCCAGTATCAAACAAGACACGAGTATTCCCCATTCATCCAGAGTTGGCACCACGCTAAATCATAAGTGGTCTGGATTAACTTCTTTAACAAGTAATTAATTTACTGTTTCATTTTATGGGCCCACAACCCATAGTCAAAGAGGGAAACGGAAATTGACCAGCTTCTTTTCTATCAACTGAGCTAACATGAGAATTCATATAGCAAAGCAGAGTTGCAGTGACAAGAGAGGAAGCCAATTTATATGCACAGGTGGATACTGATACAGCCTTCTTGGGGGGTTGGTGCAGAAGACAAAAAGTGCACCTACGGGTAGAGTACTGCAGGTTGGTGTTTACTTCAACTAGAAATTCATCAATGGCCAAGCCACTGAGAATCCCAAGATTATGTCACAACACACAATCAAAGGATGTGGAGGCACAGAGCCCCTGGCAGAGAACGTGTCTGTCTATCCTGCTTTGAACATGTGCTCTACACAGCGGCACACAGAGCCCGCTGCAGTCTGGGCACCTGGAGAGAAGGGTGGGCGGAAACTGCTGCAGGCAGGGACTCGTTCAGTGAATGCACAAACTGGCTAAATGCTATCAAGCCAGGAAATTAACGTAAACACCAATCATAGGATTAAGTACACAACATTTGATGCAAAATCAACAGGGGAGTGATGATATAGCTTCTGAAAATGGGTATACTGAACCTTAAAGAGAGCAAGGGTAGAGAAAAGGAAAGAAAAGGGGAAAAAGCACAATAAACGGGAAAAAAAGGAAAAAAAAGAAAGGGAGGGAAGAAAGGAAATACGATCCCTAACAAACACATGGTATATCTTCTACAGTACCACGCATCAACTCTAGGAAAATTTAGGGTTTATGTGAAATATAGAAATTTCTCTCAAAGTCATTGGAAAATGTAGAGTATAATTTATTTCCCATGCAGCTTGGTCATGAGCTGGAAGCAGCTGCAAATTTATGAAGAAAGGCCAAGTCTTGCTCGTGTCTACCTTAGTTACAAATGGGCAGAAAGGCTGCCCTTGTGGCCTGGATGCCATTCCTGGTTGAAATGCACATTGCTGGAGCCAATTTAATATCCAAGCAGCAAGTGCATTGCTCCTTGGCTATTGCCTGCATACCTAGATGTGCTCAACTGAGTGGCCCACCAGGTCCTATCACAGCTACCCTTGCCACAAGGAATTGTTACTTTTTAATTAAGTTCCTGATGTTAACTCATGGGAGGAAACTTTGTATGATATACCTATGCCAGCTCTGAAGTCAGACAGTTCATAACTCAGTTTCACCATTTCAATCAACTATGTGATGTGGAGCAGGTTACCCGCCCTCTCTGAGGCTCTGTTTTTCCTAGGTAGGAATAACAACTCACACCTCAGAGGAGGTGCCTATTGACCTTTTTGCTCTGACACATCTAGAAATGTTCACAACTATTCTCCTTCCTCTATTACGTTTTGAGTACTGTCAGTGGGTTACAGCACCATGCAAAAAGTCAGGCACATAGAAAAGGATGTCCTTTTGTTGATGGGTTCTTTCTCTCAAAAAAGTGGGGGCAAAGGGAAAAGGGCAGGCCAAAAATTAAGAAACTTCTTAAAAGAACTCGCCTGCAGGTGCTGTATATTGATTTTCCATAGCACTAAGCCTGGTTCTAGGGTCTATATGTCATGTTCCATTGAGAGCTGATAGCTGACCCTCCTTCTGTAAGGAAGAACTAGGCTGTCCACTGGGGGGGGGTCCTCCTTCTCCCCCTTATTAGCACAGGATGAACTCCTCTATTCTCTTTATTTAAAATTGCATTAAATTGATAATCTCACTTGATTGGGATCCTGATATTCCTTGTGGCATTTAGGCCTTGATATGTGGCACTACAGTTAAATATCATCAACACTAGTGTGGAATCCAAGATACAAAGTCCATCAATAGCTGGAATGACAGTTACTGAAGTGTACAGATTCCTGGAGAGGATCATCTCATCCTTAAGTACTTCCTTAGCTTTTCTCATCCTCTCACAAGGCTTTGTCTACCGTTCCTAGGTGATGAATGCCCAAATTAAACCCCATGGAACCTCATGTACCAAAATGAACTCTGTCTCCCCAATCTCTTCTGCTGTGGATAAGCCAGGAACCAGGGTAGAATCTTCCTTCTCGAGGGTGTATATATGTGTGTGTGTGTGTGTGTGTGTGTGTGTGTGTGTGTGTGTGTAGAAACTCCTTCTAATCCAACACTGCCATCTAAATCAGGCCCCCAATCCTGTAGATTCTCCCCTTTTAACATTTCTCAAACATGTGTCCCACTGTAACTACCCATCACTTTTTTACTTTATTATAAGCTGGTTTCTCAGATTCCAGGACAGCTTAATACAGCACCCCCATAACAAATATTTATCAAGTTACCTACTAGGTGCTAGAAATATGCAGTTGAGTAATTCACAGTTCCTGGCCCACATGGTGTGCCCAGTGGATACATATAAGTAAACAGCCTTTGCAGTACTGCTATGACAGTGAGGATATGGTGCTACTGGCCATGCACAGGAGGGTTGCCTAACCTAGTCTTGGTTAGTCACAGAGGTTTTCTGGGAGAAGTGGCAATCACACTGCCTCTGAAGGCTAATTGCAGGTGTTAGCCAGGTATAACCACGGTTGATGTTTCCTGGGCTAACACCCATTACCCATCTTCTGGAAAGAATACCCTGACTTCTAGCCACCTCTTCCCTTACCCCACACTGGAGTAAGCTCACTGTTCTTATGGTTTGGTTGGAGCTGACTCTAATATGGCACTCCCACTGACCCCGCCCTTCCAGGTGAGAATGTAACACAGGCCTGGCCATTCAGAGCCTTCCATTCCCATGGTCTCCATGACTGTTTCAGAGGTGAGTCCATGACTCTACCAGAGCAAATATCAGGACTTTTGTTTGCTAGGAGATGCCTGCTTTCTACTGACATGGCTGAGAGTGCAAGATGTAGGTATGGAAATGTTAGCCACTATTTTGTCATCATGTATTGAGAACAGGGTGGACAGATGGACAGAGAAAGAGCCCTGATTCTGGTGACACTGTCTGGGTTTGTGAATGCAGCTCTGCAAGGGAGCTGCTTCTGAGCAAATGCGTTGCCAGAACCAGGTTGAGTTTTCCACCATTCATAACTAAGAAAGTTCTTACTAATAGGCTGAGGAGGAAAGGCATGTTCTAGGAAGAGGAAATAATACAATGCAAAAGACCAGAAGCCAGGAAACCATGGCCCATTCCACGTACCAAGTTCACTTAGAAAAGAAGCTGGGAAGGTTAAGAGCCAGCCTTTTCCAATCCAGTGTTGCTCTCCCAGAGTCAATGTCATAAAATGCAAATGTGATCATGCAATTCCTCTCCCCTGCTTAAAATACTTTAATGACACTCCAAAGGTTTCAGGATGAAGTTCAAACCCATTAGCTTGGCACCCAAGGCTCTTGATGACCTGACTGTTCCTCCTCTCTCTGGTTTCATCTCTCACATCTCTCCCATGGGCACCCTGTGCCCCAGCTAAATTGAACTACTTGTAGTTTTCCAACACAGCATGCTGTTTCATGCCCTTGTGCTTTCATATTGCATACATTATATAATTTAATCCTTACAAGAGCCCCACGGAGTGGGCATTTTTATCTTCTTGATTTTCCAGATGCAGAAACAGAAGTACAGAGAATTTGAGGAACATCAAGTCAGACTGCCAATAACAAAGAATGCGGGGATTTGAACACATAATTGCTGACACCGAAGCTCTCCTTCCGTCTTCTCTACCACCACTCATCCCAGTCCTTTTGACTTCTGGTCTATAGATCTTTACATTTCACAACCTGGTCTTTAATGGAATAAATAAAATATCAGAACTTCAGGATTGGGGGCTTAGCAATCAGTTTACGCTACTTTGCTACTAAAATCAACGCAATTGCATTTTCTTCATCTAGTCCACAAACATTTTTTGAACAGTTCCTTTGTGCCAGGTGAGGGTGAACGAAGCTAGCCACAGTCCTCGCCTTCAGGTGCTTTCAGTAAAGTAATCTACTCCTCACACTTGATCCTCATTGAGAAGGCTTCCTGGCTGCATCTGAGAACGGATGCCACTTTGCTTTCATAGACAGGCTAAACTCCATTGCTGCTGTTGCCAAGGAAATATCATCAGCTGCGTTATTTTCAACTGCTGCCCATGAGTAATATCAGAGATTAATTGATCAGCTAAATGGGAAAACACAGAAAATAGACCAGGAATAAATCAATATAGGAAATGGTGTGCTGTGTCTTATATACCTGGGATCAATTGTGGTACAGCTCACTCAGCGAGGCTCCAGATTGCGGAACAGCCTGCTTCCAAGGGGTCACAAATAGGGCAAATCGCTGGCTTAACGAATTAAAAATTTTCATGGCCTTATTTATACCCTATTTCTCAGTAAAGTGAACAACATTACTTAATGCTACCAATCCTGCAGAATCAGAAACTAGAAAGGTTTTCTTTTCTTCTAATTGGGACAAAACTGATCATCACCTAATAGCCTCTTTGCAGAGAATGAAAGATATAAAAACTAAAAAAAAGAGTGTACACCACAAATTGGACACCAGGGATTAAATGAAAATAAAAGGACAGTTTTGCTTCCTTTTAAGCTCAAATATTTAAAGGTATTATTAGAAAATCTAATAATTGTTTTATAAATCTTATTTGGTAGAAAAAGCTAATAGAGTTATTATAAAAAGGTCTAATATAAATGAGAAAGGATTATTGAAAAATGAAAAATTAAAAGGGAAATTTCCAATGTCAAAAAACATTAAACATATTTTGTGTTTTGTGAACATAAAAATCTATCAGTCTGTCCTCCTCCAATCATATCTGGATGAAGTCTGGCCTATTAAAAGCTGGACATTAGCCCAGTTAGCCTGAGTGAGAAGAGATTAAGGAGCCATGGGACTTAAACTGAGTGGCTGGTCCCATAACCGGTGGGTGAAAGATGCCTGCTGTCCAGCAGGTCTGTGGAGTCAAGTGGTCGTTGTGCCCGAGAAACCACCTCGGGCAGGCAAGCCCCACACACCTCTGCTGCTACTCCTGGGCAGGCATTTTGTAGCCCTAAAAATGACATGCTACAGGAGACATTCTGCAAACAGATAAAAGCCATTATTCCACCCAGGAAAAAGACAATTTTTTTTTTCATAACTGCAGTGGCCATCAAAAAATGGACTCGTTTTTCTTATGCTGTACTCTGGGCCCATAAAATAGTTTCTGGATCTCAAAAAGACTGTTGTAGATGGAAGTTTTGTTGCAACCAGCCAGCTAGAAGAATGACTTAAAAAGACTAAATTTTTAAAAGGCAGCAAACCCAAAGATTAAGAAAACATAAAATGTTATCGAGAGCTCTCTCCTCTTGTATTGTGTGTGTTAATCAAGTTTATTCACTGAGTCCCACTTTAAACGTAGCATGTCAAATCCTAAAATATTATTCGTAATTCTTTTAAAATGACATGACATTTTCTCTTATCAACATGGACCAATAAAATACAAACAGGCATAATTGGTGCAAGACAACCTTTAACAGCTAGTCCAGGTTAATCTCTTGGCATGGATTAGATTATGAAAGGTTTAAATAACTAATCTCAAAGCCTTACATATACATCAGGGATTTCTTTTGTCTAAGCTCAGTGATTATTTGAGTGTTAACCGGAGTGACTTAAGAGGCTTTAAAATCCATGCCAAATCATGTCAAATTATAGGAGACCTAGGGAGGTCTAACTTGAATGGAAGAATTAACATGAAAAAAACGTTAAAAATATTTTTATTATAGATATAAGAATGTGAAGCAGATTGGTACAGACTTTTTATAAAGCTAAGGGAGAAAATGGAGATTTAATAAAAACAAGGTAGGGGTAAGATGGCACCTTGAGATTCAGAATTGTGTGTTTTGGAAATCATGTCGCCCCAGAGACTGGCTGTGTCCTAGACGCCATAGTGGTTTGCTACTTTCAGGGTAGCTAACTCTAGTATAAAGGTCATCTTTCATAGTTAGAGGAAGTGACTTTGCCAACAGTGACACAGCAAGGTAGGGGATAAAAAGCTTTAAAAATGGTTTCTTGACTACCAGGTGTTATGTATGCTCTTTTTACTACAGTAAGTACTAATCTTTAAACAAAGAACTGGGTTTTAATATTAAGAAGTTAGCAATGGGAGTTCACCAAGGCAAGCTCATCTTTTATTTTCCTTGTGTTCTTTCTCATGGAGTATTGGCAAAGCCATAGTTTCCTGCAATTTCCTGCACGTTAACTTATAACTGTCTTCCAGTTTCACATGTATAAAACATCTTTGTCTCTTCAATGGAAGCAAAATTTCTTATTTATCCTTTATGCATCTCCAAGTGTTATCCATAGTGCTTCATGCATGGTTTTGAACAAGTGGAAGCAGCGGGGGGTAAAGGTTAAGTGGTCAGACTGCCTGGTAATCTAATGTCAGCTTCACCACTTACGAACCGATTGACCTTGAGTAAGTTACTTTTCTGTGCCTCAGTACCTCCATCTGTAAAATGGTTGTAGGATTAAGTGAATTATTCATGAAGCTCTTACCATGTCTTGCACGTGGTAAGCATTATGTAAATGTATCTTGAATTAAAACAAAATGCTTGCTCAATGACCAAATGTCTCTTTGAACCTATACCAATTAATATTACTCATCACTAAATGGAGTTTCCCTAATCAAGACATGGTTTAAGAATTTGCTAAACTTTGAACAACGCTATCTCTTGAGATAAGCCAAAAGATAAATAATTGCTATGACATGTGCTCCTATCTTGCAAGGTGCTTCGTAATTATTTATTACTTGCTGAAAAACTCATGTGGGCAAAGGGAAGAACACGGCAGTCATGTTAACATCTAAACCTCATTAAAGTTTCATCTTCTCTTAAAGTCCAGGAAGACAAATGAGTTACCAGAGGAATTTCCTTTCCTCTGAAAGGCTTATACAGGTGTTTGAACATAACTATTAAAGTAAATGGGATTTACTAAATGATCAAATTGCACTGTGGCAGGGGCCAGAGGAACAGATAGAACCATCGAGCTTGGGTATGAATTTCAATGTCTGAGATGAAGTTGATATACTCTAGCAGTTAGACATTTATCTTATAGGGGCATTTTATTAAAAAAATGTAATATGCTATTTTTGACATTCACATTGCAAAATAAAATTGATTATTAATTAAATTAATAAATTAATTAATAAATAAAATAATTAATTAAAAGGACAAATGAGCAGATGACAAATCAAGTTGGAGGAAATTACCTCCAAACTAACACTTTCCTCTTAGGTGATTTTCCAGTGATTACCTGGCATGGAAGGTGTGATAGATTTAAAAAATGGCCGTAAATATTTTCCCATCTCTATATGTCTAGCCCTTTGCAGTGTGACTTTGCCATTCCTCCCAACAATGTGGGATTATTTTTCTTACATCCTGTATGATCAAGTCAATAAATGATGTAAAAGGGCTGTACAGATTGACCTCCCTGTTAGTATGTGGTGCTTTCCAGATGGCACAAGCTGCATTGTTGTTCTGGGGACCTGTGACCAGCTCTAGTCCCTTAGGAGAAGCATGTGAATGCCCCAGGAGGTGGTGGGGGGCCCAGGAACTTCCAGATGAGTCCCATTCTCTGCCACAGAAGAGGTGGGTGGAGGGGTGAAGCTGGGCAGGGCTGGATTGGGTAAGCCCATCCTCAGGCTCTATAAAAGCTGGCAATGTAGCTGTGTTGGCAGGCATCAAAGGTCCACTCCTGCCTTCTGGAGAAAGCTGCCAGGGAGGGGATGAGGTGGACCCACCCAACCAGAAAGTCTGCTTGTGGAGACAGGGCCATCTGAGATTCACAATCTGGTTGCCAGGAGCGGGTTTTGATTTTCTTCCCATTCCCCTGCTCTGTGATTTTTCTTCAACATCTGCCAGCAGAGGCAGAAGCTTGAACCAGTTAAAATTCCCCATGATTGCATGGTGGGCTGGGGAACTTCCCCACCTAGGTCCTGGTTCAGGCTGAGAGTATGGCCTTCCTGTGGGGGGAGGGTGCTCCATGAGTACACCACAGCTGGAACCCACACTGCACTTTCCTCTCAGTGCTGCCCACATGAGCTCCCTTGTCTCTTGAGACAAATTCACAAATCTCCCCTCTGTGCCTCTGAGCAACACAATCAAGTCTTGAGGGTACAGGATCTGGTCTGTGGACCTGCCCCCAGGTCCTAGAAGATCAATCCCTGGCCATGCCAGGGAGAAGAGTGCTGGTCCCAAGTTGCCTATGGACTGCTCAAGCAGGGTTGATGTCCTCCCAGTTCAGGTTGTATCCTGCTCTGATGGAACCGCCAGACATGCAGCACAAGGGAGGGCTGGTGAGCAGGGTGCTCATAGTCCAAGCACCCAATAGTCTGTTGCAAGACTTTAAGAGGAAAGGTTTGAGCCCCAGTCTCTGTAGAAGCCTTGGTATGGTGGCTCAATTGTCTCTCTCTGCAGCTGCAGGTTGGGGAGGGTGAGGGGAGGAAAATAGTCTAGATGCAGATGTGCTAGCACTCTGGTCTTCTCTGTGCCTCTTTCTGCAAGGCAGCTCATCTGGAATGTCCAGGCTCTGGGGTCAAGCAGATCCCCTGGGTCCCACTGGACCCGTGTGGCTCCCGCTATCTGGGCCAGAGTTGGGAAATGTTTGTGTGGGAACAAGCAAGCTGAAAACTGAGTGGCTGAAGCCCCCTTGGGAGAACAAAGGCACATGGTAAGATAGAGTAACAATATGGTGCCTGCTGTCTCAGTTCGGGTCTGTGGTGAATGGAAGCGCCTCAGGGGAGCTGGGAGCCTGGTGCTTTGTCCACAAGAAGCTCCCAGTTCCCTGGTGGCAGTAACTTTTGGGTTTCTCGGGGGCGGGTAGCAAATCTCTGCAGCAGCTCAGAAGCCCACTGTCAGTGACATGAGGGTGGGAGAAACAAACCACTCCACCTACCCTTTTCACTGGACTCCAAGCCTCTCGGGGGTTGATCTCTGCTGATACCTTGCTCCTCCCTGTTCTGCTCCACAACTTCTTCCTGTGGAGTCCCCCACAGGTTCTGGCATCCTTCCCTCAGAATAACACCCGATTTATGTTATATGTTTTTTCCCTTTCATCTAAAATCTTTCCTTCCTATTGAGATGCTCTGACAGCTGGTGTTTCTGGTGAGCCATCTCTGACCCCTTTATACCTTGCATTTGTTTTTCAACCACTTCCCTCCTCAAAAATGACTCTGTAGCTTCCTAGCTCATCATAACAGTGATTTCTATCCTCTCCAAGTATGAGGACCCTGTTAACTTCACATGCAAAAAGAGCTGTGAATATCCACAGAAGAAATATTGTACTTTTGCTATAAATGGATTGAGAATAAATATAAGATCATGTTGCACTCCATAGTGCGTTTAAGTGAAGCTGAATTTCATTAATCATAAGAACATGTGGAGGCTTTTAAACAACAACAGGTGTATTTTTACTCTACAGGAAAAACTTTATGGGGATATTGACCTGTGGGATTCTTGCAGTTACCTGTTGGCTTCCCCCTGGGTTCTCAGTTCCCACTCTAGATGGTTTCACTGAGTTCCCTCACTGGTAATCATTTATTTCAATTTCATTCAACTTATTTTACAAACGTAATGATTCCGATACAATGTATATTAAAAAATCAAAAGAAGGGAAATTTTATATGCCACAGCTTTATTCTCTTTAGACTTACTGCCTATTTTTTGTTGCTATTTGCTTATTTTGACAGTTTTTAAATTGGTAGATCTTTGGTAAGTATTATAAGTTTCTGATCTGGAGAGTATCTTCACTATCTTCTTTTAGCAAAAGTTTCCCTGAGAGTTAAAAAACCAAGAGACAGGCATCAAGTTAGAGGTAGGGAAAGCATACAGGGTGAAAAGCAATATAAAAAATTAGATAATCAGTCCAAGAATAGTTGGAGCTAGTCATTTTTATGGGCCAAGGTCCAAATCAGTGACCTACAGACTTTGTTCAAACCTAAACTGAACCAACGGTTATAACGTAAAATGGTACTATTAGCAGGTGTGAGGAGGGTTAAGGTGACATTGCACTTGGAAATGTAACAACTTCTCAATAGAAGGCAGACATCCTATAAATAGTCACATCAGTTGTTTTTCTTGTGTCTGAGTCTGTATTAGGAAGGGGATTACTTTTCTAAGAAAGGGAGAAGTATACTATGCCACTCCTGGGGATATAACTTAGAATCCACTGCTTACAGGACAAATAGCCAAAAAGAAGGCCATGGAACCATCCCTGGGAAGTTACTATAATTCGCTCTTAGCTGCTTTCTAGGGGCAACCTTGATGAGATACTGAAAGGGATGAAGAGAAGGGCAAAGGTAAACAGGCACAGTTAAGTGTCACTACCTCAGATGAATCCTTCTTGAGTATCCTCCACTTCTATGCCTCAACTACGACCTCAAACATCCTCACTTCTATATTTCACCATACTTCCGTTATACATAACCCTGTTCTTCACTATAAATGTACTGTACACCTCTCCACCTCCTCTTAGACTGTGACTGAGGCAGACACTGTGTCTCATTCATCGATCTGTTCCTAGTATCTAGGATGGTGCCTGACATAGGGGAAGTGCTCAGTGAATGGGAAACGGGATTAAATGAGTCCTGTTAGCTTACTCTAGGGATCCAAAGTTGAGGTAGGAATTCAAGGGAAATGTTTCCAAGTATGTTTAACAATTATGAAACATTGTGTTTCTCTGGGATTGACAATAACTGCCTTTAATTGTATCTAAAGAAAAGTAATATTTATTCTTTTGAAACATCACAGAAGGCAACAGCAAAAAACCTTCACTATGGATATGATCCCAATTAAAATTCTTCAACCTAAAGGAAATAATGCTGATCTGATCAAAATGTATGAGTTTCTTTTTTTGTCACCATAATTTAAAGACAGAAAAATGGTATTTAGGATTTACATATACATGTAGAGTCCAACCTCATTATGATGATTGTACCTAGAAGCCAGAGAGTTTTGAATCTTAAATGTATCTTAAGAAAAGAACTATATTTTCAGTGGATAAAAAAAGAGCTACAACAATAGCTCTAATTTAACTGGAGACATTCATTGCACAATCCCCAAAGAGCAGAATAAACTGCTGAGAGCATCAGCAGGCTGTCGATTCATTTGGCATATTAGCATGAAAGGGTTTTTTTTGCCCAGTGGAGCAAGGCCTTTTCTCTATACAATCTTGCTTTTGAGATCTTTGAAACAAGAATTTCAAATACAGCATACTAAGAGTTGCTCTAATCTTAACTATGGAATTAGAAAAGTCATTTTAACTTTAAGCATAAGTTGTTGGTATATCTGGCCAAGTCATGAATCTTGCCATTGGGACCCACACCTACATTCTAACAGAAAACAGATACATGTACAGCCAATTATTAGGTAGCTCTGGTGATGGCAAGCAGAGACTAAGTGAAGTCACAGATAACATGGCAACAATCACTATATGGAGACATTCTCCATATAGTGAGGTTAAACAATGACCCCGCATTAAAAATAAACTTTGAAAATAAAAGTTATAGAAAAAAACCTTCAAATTATTTTACCTAATTTATTAAGCATATACATTCATTGGACACTTATTAAAGACTTACTTGGTGCCAGACAAGGGTGATCACCTCTAATACTCATAAATAAGGAGTCATAAATGATACTTAATGGGATATGCCATCTCTAAAGCCCTCTTTGATCCACTCAAGTGTAGGGAATCCTGTGGCTTTCTACACAACATCTATTTCGTCTCTCATATGTGAATATATAGAAGTCATAGGATTGATTAACATTGATCCCCTCTTCACAGCTGGCTGCCTTAATTTGCTTATCTAATTAGGATTATGCTATCACCCCTGTCAGAGTGACCAGGTAATGTAATCCAGGGATAAACCAATACTACATGGCTTTTCTCTGGCCACAAGGGGTTGGTTCAGAAAAGAGTATTCACACTATTTTAGGTCCATGAACATATCCAGGAAACAGAAGCTCCTACAGACTTTTATAAAGCATGGTTCTATGTTTCTGCATTTTTCAGGGTATCCTATGAGAAATATTTTAGGTGATGTATTAAGTGGATATGTAGCTTAGATTGACTACAACCATTTATCCGCTTTGAAGGAAGTCATCTTAAGAATGATGTTAACACATGGAAAGAGAAAAGACAATAAAATTATACAGAAATATGGAGTCTGAGTGCTCATCAAATTGCAGCACAGGCCCAACCTGGGCCCCTCTAAAACATATGGTAGCTCCAACTGAGTTTTCTATTACTTGCGGCCAGTGCATTCTAATTATTATAACTATGATAGGAACTGCAATATCAGAGCTGATTTCTGAAGAAGGAATATGATTTTGACAGATGAATGAGAGAAATGGGAGTGTGACAAGTCCTTTCCAGGGGCAAAAAATTACAGGAGCAAAAGCAAAGAGGTATGAAAACACATGGTGTATTCATAGGTGAGTCTTATCACATGGGAGGAAAGGTAGAAGGTGACACAGAAAGGCATGTCAGCATAGTGCCTTTAGTGACCCTTTTGGAATGCTAACTCTGGTGGCAGAATGGGTGTTGGAGCAGAGAAGGAGAAGCTAGATACAGGTGGTGGTTATAATAATCTGGGTAAGAGACAATGAAGGGCCTTTTCTTGCACGTTGGCAGTGAAGACTGAGAAGAGAGGATGAGTTCAAGGGTTATGTCAATGACAGACTACACAGGATGTGGTGTCACACTTTACAAGAAGCAAAGAGAGTAAAAAATGGACTGTGAGCTTTCAATCTTGGGACATTTGGTAAAAGCTGATGCCATTAATCAGGAATGAGAATTCAGGCAGAAGAGTCAAAAATAATTTTTGAAATATTTTCTATATAATTTGGTTAAAAGACATTTATGGGAACAATGTAAATCCAAAATAACAGGGGAATGAATGGTTGGATAAATTATGGTACATCTACTGAATGAGTGAAATACCATGTAGTGAGTTATTAACATTTTCCTGTGGGTAACTCATCTGATTGATAATATTTCCATGCCAGACCCACCCCCATAATAGAGGTTCCTCACTCTCTGTGGCTGCATCTTGGTGATGAGTTACATGTTCATGTCAACACCATCTATCCCTCCACCACTAACAGATCCCTTGGCACTCTACAGTTGAGAACCATTATACAGGAGAATGTCAAGAAAAATTCTTCAGACTTGGAGAAAAAAAAATTTGTAAAAACTGGGTATGATCCCAGTTTTGAAAATTTAGAAGAATACACACAGGAAAAAAGATACATGTCAATATATTTACAGTCATAACCTCTGAGTGGTAGGAGGATTTGGAGTAATTTTTTTTTTGTACTTTTTTATAGTTTCTATTTTTTTCCTTAAATTGCACATGTATCAATGTCATGATTTTTAAAAGGACATAAGCTGAACTGGGTTCCTCAGAAGCAGATAATGGGATGAGGATTTGTATGAAAGTGATTTATGAGGGGAAGTGTGCCCAGGAGAAACCAGCAGGTGAGTAGGCAAGTGGGAAGAGTCAAGGCAGGAGGTCCAGCAAAGGTGTCATCTTAAGCAAAGTCCCACTGAGGATCAACTCTTCAAGGTCAAAGGAGCTTGGGAATTTACCAGCCCTCCGCTTGTCAGTTACTGGGTGAGGACTGCCCCCGTGAAAATATAAACAGAAATTTCTGACTCTTCTTGTAGGTAGGACAATGTGAGGATAGTCCACCTGCCCAGACACACAGGTGCTGGCTGTTAGGAGAATGCATGAAAAGGGACCTGAAGGAATGTGCATGAGACCCTGCATTTGCTAGAGATACTTATAGTATGAAATCTGACCATTTTACTCAAAAAATACGAAAACCTTTGTTTCATGACTATGTTCGTTCATATTAAAACATTTTAAAACATTTCATATTAAAAACATAATGGGAGATATCAATTTGCCAGATTCCAAACTTTACTACAAGGCTGTAGTAATTAAATCATCTTGGTACTGGCACAAGAATAAGGACATTGACCAGTGGAATAGAACAGAGAACCCGGATATAAAACCATCCTCTTACAGCCATCTAATCTTTGACAAAGTAGACAAAAACATACACTGGGGAAAAGAATCCTTATTCAATAAATGGTGCTGGGAAAACTGGATAGCCACATGTAGGAGACTGAAGCAGGATCCATACCTTTCACCTCTCACAAAAATCAACTCACACTGGGTAACAGACTTAAACCTAAGGCATGAAACTGTTAGAATTCTAGAGGAAAACGTTGGAAATACTCCTCTAGACATTGGCCTAGGCAAAGAATTTATGAAGAAGACCCCAAAGGCAATCACACAACAACAAAAATAAATAAATGGGACCTGATCAAACTAAAAAGCTTCTGCATAGCCAAAGAAACTGTTATGAGAGCAAACAGACAACCTACAGAATGGGAGAAAATTTTCACATGCTACACATCTGATAAGGGGCTGATAACTAGAATTCATTTAGAACTCAGGAAAATCAGCAAGAAAAAAATC
The DNA here is from genome assembly GCA_963574885.1 of Lepilemur ruficaudatus. Classification (NCBI taxonomy): domain Eukaryota; kingdom Metazoa; phylum Chordata; class Mammalia; order Primates; family Lepilemuridae; genus Lepilemur; species Lepilemur ruficaudatus. Next base: position 93,829 of record CAUYRT010076895.1, read on the forward strand.
AAACAACCCTATCAAAAAGTGGGCAAAGGACATGAACATAAACTTTTCAAAAGAAGACAGAATAACGGCCAACAAACATATGAAAAAATACTCAACATCTCTAATCATCAGGGAAATGCAAACCAAACGGCTCTGTGGTTTTAATACTTGATCAAACATTAACTAGCTAGCGACTTTCAT
>CAUYRT010076896.1:0-15025 GCA_963574885.1 Lepilemur ruficaudatus
GTGTATTTTTAGTTGGCCAATTAATTTCTTTCTATCTTAAGTAGAGACGGGGTCTCGCTCTTGCTCAGGCTGGTTTTGAACTCCTGACCTTGAGCAATCCGCCCGCCTCAGCCTCCCAGAGTGCTAGGATTACAGGCGTGAACCACCGCGCCCGGCCCATGTCTCAACAGTTTTTAAGCCTGAGGACTTTGGAGTTTGATGGACCGGCATCTAGGCTCTGCCTATTCTCTCCTCCCCCTACTCCGAACACCCTATCTCTCCAAAAATAGTTGGCTATCTTGAGATATTTTGAAACAACAGGCAAAACCACAATCTGGTCTTTGCCAGCAGACTAGAACCTACTGACTGGCAATTGCTTAATGGAAGGTACTTGAGAAAGACTTGGGGCTTCAGGTACTTTAATTGGATTAATGAACCCAATTTTGCTCCTTTCTCTATCCACACTCTTTGCCCTGGAATACTGCAGTTTCCTCCTACTTTGGAGACAATGTTCTGACCAGTGGCATACTGGTAAATGTTTCCCCAAAAATACTCATATTATGTTATAAATATTACTGAGAAGATGTGTAGCACACAATTGAAAAATAATAAAATATACAATACTCTTTATTGTAAATTTCATACAGCCAGTTGATCCTTAGAGATTGCTTTTTTTTGACTTTCGCTAAATTCTCTTATCCATAGCCAACCTATGGTTGTAATTCATAAACAAGTGTAGTTCTGACATGAATACTGGTTGATATTTTCATTGTTGGTAAGAAGAAAATGAAACAATGAAGAGATAAGTTGAAACTTTAGCTGTTTGTCAACGAGGTGACATCTTTGCTGAATTGGATAACAGTTTTCAGATATTAAAAGAACATTTCTTCAATTTTTGTATTTATGATGTAATATAATGTAAATACAATGTATTTACGATGCTACAGACACAACACACTTTGAAGTTTAATCTGCTTAGTATTTTCTCTACCACTTTTTTAAACTAGGCAATCAACAAAACAATAAACCAACAAAACAAGCTGATTTGTAGCTTTTGTCAATTTCTGTAGTATTAATATAAATACTCCTAGAATGGCTGATTTCAAACTACTAGTACAACACAACTGAAAGATGATGTAGTGTTTCCACCAGATACACTAGATACAAGTAGCCTTAAGAAGACAGACAACAGTATAATGTAGTAAAATAACTAGCAAGTCATGAGTTTTCAGTATTTATTTTTGTTATAATTTATTTAATTGAGTGTATAATTTAATTTTAAATAATGGCTGTGTTTAACAATCAGCTTGCCAAATTCCTGAAAATTTAACAATAGACTCATGTGGGCTGGTAGGAGTTGCCCCCTGTACACTACTGGTTCTGCCCTGCGCCTTGACCTTAGGCTTGGTCATACAACTTGTTTTGGCCAATGGGTCCTGACACAGAGGCTTGGAAAAGTGGTTGCATATTATTCTTGCCTTTTACTCCTCTGCCCTAAACATAGGAACAGTTCTGGGCTAGTCTGCTGATGGATGAGACAGTGGAGAGATGAGTAGTCCACTGGTCTCAGCCAAGGTCATCCTAGACCAGCAGAGCAGCTGACCCTAGACATGGGAGAGAGACCAGTCAAGCTCAAGGTAGCTAGACCCTGCTGCTGACTGGAATATAAGTGAGCCTGGCCAAGACCAATAGAAACACTCATCCAACCCACAGATTCATGAGCTAAATTAATGCTTATTGTTTTAAACCATTGGATCTCTGTCTCTCCCTCACACACACACTCTCTCATATACATTAAACAGGGCTATAGTTTCATCTCAAAACGTTACCTCCTTGCAGTCACTGCTGACAACTACTTCAGTTTGGGATATAGCAGCGCTTGTATTCTTTACTCTTTCAAAGCTTAAATACAGGACCTTTAGTCAAATTATACTGCAGGCCATATAGAGCACTTCTTTAGCACAAATGTGCTTCCATCAAGCTCTACCTGTGGACTTGCTCACTCTAGCCTCAGTTTGATTCTTTAAGATTGGCAAGAAGGGGCCAAAAATATGAACATTTTGGATTTTCCTTACCATTTCCCCCAATCCTACTTTCTCATCATTTGCTTTCCAAGACATAGCACATGAAAATGTGATTCATTGTTTTGCCATTACCTAATAAAGACCACCGGCTTTTTAGCCTCTAATTACCAAGTCTGTGCCACCTACTGCTTGACTGTCTCCAGGAAGCCAGTGCCGCATTTTAAAGATTTTTAATACTTAGCTTCCCAGTCTCAGTCTCTCTCTCTGTTGATTTCTCTCTCTCTTTCTCTCCACACACACACACACACACACACACACACACACACAGCCTAGAAGTAGGTAGTCCAGGCCTGGTATGGTGGTTCCACATCCTTAGACTCCAGCTTTCAGGTCATCTTTAGGAGCAGTTCCCATCCTCATAATCCAAAATGGCTGCTAGCATGTTAGCCATCATATCTGCATTCCAGGCAGTAGGATGGAGAAAGAGGAGAAAAGGAGGCAAAGGGCAATGCTCCTACTATCTTTAATAGAATGGCGTCCTAACATTGCCACAGAGGACATCTGCTTATATCTCACTGTCTAGGATTTAGTCATATGGCCACACTTAGTTGCAAGGAGGGTCGAGAAGTTCAATCTTTATTGAGGGCAGTTACATGTCCAGCTAAAAACCAGTTCTTTTTGGGGGGTGGGGGGGACAAGAGCCTCACTCTGTTGCCGTGGGTAGAGTGCAGTGGTGTCATCATAGCTCACCGCACACCACGACATCCAACTGATTTTCTATTTTTAGTAGAGACGGGGTCTCACTCGTGCTCAGGGTGGTCTCAAACTCCTGAGCTCAAGCGATCCTCCCACCTCGGCCTCCCAGTGTTAGGATTACAGGCATGAACCACCGAGCCTGGCTCCACAGGAGTTCTATTACTAAGGCAGAAAACGATACAGCCCTCCAAACAATACAATAAAAAATTACACATACACACACACACATGCCATATAACAACTATTTTCATAGCATTTACATTGGATTCGGTACTGTAAGTAATCTAGAGATGATTTAAAGTATTCAGGAGAATGTGAATAGGTTACATGCAAATACTATGCCACTTTATATCAGAGATTGAGCATATGTGGATTTTGTATCCCCAGGGCATGCCAGGAGTCAATACCTTGCAGATATGAAGAAATAACTGTACATATTTGGTAGAGAAGTAATTGTCTCTGCCTAGTTTCCATTCTGGTCACCTCTCTAGTTTACTAATTAAGCAAGGACAATGCTTTGCTTTTTCCAGTCTCCCTCTGTTATGGTTAATTTTATGTGTCAACTTGAGTGACCTAAAGGATGCCCAGATGGCTGGTAAAACATTATTTCTGGGTATGTCTGTGAAGATGTTTCCGGAAGTGATTGGCACTTTAATTGGTACACTGAGTAAAGAAGATCACCTTCACCCATGTGGGTGGGTGTCAATCCATTCAGTGCCCCAGATGGAGAAAAAGGCAGACGAAGGGCAAATTCAGTCTGTCCTGGAGCTGGGACATCCATCTTCTCTTGCCTTCGGACATCAGTGCACTAGGTTCTCGGGCCGCTGGACTCACAGTGAGTTGCATCACTGGCTCTCCTGGGTCTCTAGCTTGCAGACAGTAGGTTGTGGGTCTTCTTGGCCTCCATAATCACTTGAGCCAATTCCTGATTCCTGTAACAAATATCTCTCTCTCTTCTCTTGAAGAACTCTAATACTGCCTCCTAGGGACAAGAATTTCATCGCTCTGATGTCTGGTGTCTGCTACTTACGTACATCTCTTGCAGCTGTGACTTTCTTGGGCATATAGTCCAGGGAAATACCTTTCTCTGTTATTGGACCCCCCTTTCCTCCCCTTACCCTTGTTGACTTTTGGCTTGGATTGCATTTTGTATGAACTAGGGCTTACAGAAAATTTCTAAGGTTATCTTTCAGTGAGGAAAGGATAGGTCTAATGTATAACTGAACATATGCTGTGAGGTAGAATTTTTTTTGATAGTTTTAACTATTTTGATAGCTCTCCAATCAAGGAGAATGTTCTTCAAAATGAAAAACAGAGGAAATATATTGTATAGGAGGAATGTAAGTTCAGTATTAGTAAAGAGGATAGGGAACATTTCTTCCTGGAAAAATTGTCTATCTTCAGCTCAAGAGGAATTCATTACAAGGCACTGATAGAAGCTGTCAGTAGTGTAATATAAATTACAAACAAAACAACAAAATATGAAACAAAGCAAAATGTAAACAAACTCCACAGAAGTGAGAAATCAAAAAGAAATTCCTTAAACATTGAAACCAGCATGCTTGATAAAAACGTATACATTTTTTAGAAAGGATTATCATATAGATGATTTGTGAGCATTTTGATGAGAAAGTGATGATTATCAGGAGACAGCATACATTTAATTGTAAACATGCCTAGTGACTAACCTCATTTGCTTCTGTAGAATTACTGGCATGGGAGATTGGCTAGATGCCTAGTGATCTCAATTTTAAGTAATTTGAGCAAGTCGTAAAGTAGACACATGGATAAAATAGAGAAGCATGACCCAGATGATGGCATAATTAGATGGATTTGCAGGTGGCAGAAGCTGTACCTAAGCACAGCAATCTGGCCTCTGCCTACTCCCCAGCAGCACCTTTAGTCACTCCCCATTCCTCTGCTCCAGCTACATGGAATTATTTGCAGTTCCTTAAGCACATCATACTCTTTACCTTTGGGCTTTTGCAAATACTATTCCTTTGCCTGGACCAACGTTTTTTCTTCTCTTTTACCTCATTCCCACTCATCCTTCAGATATTGGCTTTGGCAACTCTCCTAGGAAGCCGTCTCTGACCTCCAATGCCTAGGCTGAGTGTGTCCTGTTGTGCTACCATAGCATACTCGTCTTACCTCCTGACTTCTGTCCTGTGTCATAATAGACTCTTTTTCTTTGTCTTCCCAGGTGTAAGCCACTTGAGAGTCAGGACTGAGTTGTTCATAGCTATATCCCTGGTACCTAGCATATTATATTTGCCTAGTGACTAATAATGTAAGCATTCCATGTTAGAGCGACTTTCACTGCTTCTCTCCAGAACTTACTGATGATTTAAAATAGAAAAAAAATCATCAATTTTTTTAAGTGGTATGAAGTGGGGAAGATGATAAGATCAAAAATCAAAAATGCTAAGATTCAAAAAGACTTCAACAGGCTCCAAGTACAGGCTGAAACAAATGAGGTAAAATTCTAGAGAGAAATTTAAAGTTCTATATTTATGTTCATATTGTACAGTGGTTCTCAAAGTGTGGCCCTAATCGATGTTGTGGAAATGTAATTTAAAAAAAATCTTTTTCCAACCGAGAAAACTTCTTTACAAAGGTGGAAAATAAAGAAAAAAAATTTTTTTAAGTTAAATAAACATTAACCCATCACAGGCAATCTACTAAAGGACTGCAAAGAAACAAATCTCACCGTTCTATAAAGTCAAGCAGATGCAACCTATTGCATACATGTTCTCAAATAACTACAGATACTCCTCAATATACCATGCGGTTATATCCTGATAAACCCATCATAAATTCAAAATAAGATCTTAAGTTGAAAATGCATTTAATATATTAATCCACCAAACATTATAACTTAGCCTAACCTACTTAAACAGGCTCAGAACACTTCATTAGTCTATCGTTGGGTATAATCTTCTAATACAAAGCCTATTTTATACTAAAGTGTTGACTATTTCATATGCTTTATATTAGCAATCTCATGTAGTCAATTATAGAATACTACACTGAAAGTGAAAAACAAAATGGTTTTACACCACTGTAAAGCTGAGAAACTGCATTAGTCGAGGCCTGTCTGCAGTTCTCAGGTAAGAGAACTTGACGGCACCATTTGTCACACAGATTCATCCTAAATTCACCTGGTAATCTTGGTGATTATTTGTTAATTGCCCTTGTCCAGAGGAAAAATAAATTTCTCATATCTTTATGACAGGAGATAGGTATATAATTTGGAGCAAGGGCAAGATGCCTACTAAAGTTAGCTTTCTACCTTTCCCAGAAACTGGGAGATTGGGGTGCCATCTCCTTCAATGATTACATTTCAATGAGATGGCTCCCACGTCCTTAAGGAAATGTTCCTGGGTTCTAAAATTGAAAGGAGCCTAATTTAGCTTTTGGAAAGATTTACATACATTTCAAAGGCACAGAAAGAACTTGCAATTAAAAATTTGAAGTAAAGGCTCAAAGAAAAGAAAGTGAGACCAAAGTCTGTCTCTTTTCTTTGCACCAGGGAGAATTACACAGTTTTCTTATTTCTAATTTGTATTTATGCTTACACCAGTATCAACATCACCTAGGAATTTTAGTTACAGATGTAAATCCTCAGATTCCAGCCTAGACCTACTCAGTCAGAAACTCTTGGGGATAGGGCACAGTAATCTGACTTTTTAAATTAGCTCCCCACGGAGTTGCCTAAATTAAAGCTTGAGAATCACTGTAAAGGACTGGTGACAGTAGGCTGGGCTCAAAGAATCTGGGGAAAGCAAAGGATTTAATTTTACTTGAATTAGTGGTCATCTGTAATTTACATAAGTAGCCATCCACATGTTACTGTCAATTAATTGGCAAGAAATTAAGATATCTAAAATATATTAAATGAGCCTTAGTTTAGTCAAGATAGTCAAATCTTAATGACACTAGCGGTAGAGAACAAAAGCAAAATCATTATTTAAAAAACTGTGCTCACTGGCTCTAGAGTTCATGCTCTAATTTAGTAAGAGTCATCTGATCAAAATCACTTGATTACTACATCAAGTAAAGCCAAACTCAAGTGAAGCTTAATTGTACAATTTTGTCAGATGGACCCCTTCTTAAGCTCACCTCGTTCTGTACTGAGAACCAAATCTTTTATCAGTATTTTCCCAATTTTGTATGCAAATTGGGAATCCCCTGAAGGTTATGTTCAAAGACAAAAATGCAATAGAGACTCTGAGAGTAGCAGGGGAGGGGGTAACAGTGGGTTCTTAGGCATCTGAGTTCACTTGACCGCTCCCCTTCTCTACAGGGGCCAGAGCCTGTCAGGGCCTCCAAAAGGAGGGCTTCAGAGACCCAGCTGAAGTTCTAGGCATAAGGCCAAGGATGCTACCTTGAGAAATCTTTATACCTTAAATTTGACCCACTCCTGAAAGACAGCCCTAATAAATTGGTTTTTGAGGCTACTGAGACAAACAGCATTTGTAATGCCAATAAACCTTCTTTAGGAAGTCCACCTGAAGCAAAACTGGTAGAATCTGATTTCTTGGGAGCTCTGGATGTTCCTGTGATAGACCCTCCCCTATGGACCTCAGGCTCATGGGCCCACCCTCTGTCCATCGCTCCCATTGTGTATGTGCTGCAGTTTAGGCAGAAAGACCCAGATGATACAAATGAGAACGTGGCATTCAAAAGTAAATATGAGGAGCTCCACATGGTAAACGCCCAGAGATGGGGAAACTCATAGATGAATTTTTAGGGATTGTACCCCAGGTGATGGAGGAGTTTCAGAAGGAGCTTGCCAAAGCTGAAATCCAAAAGCTTCTGAAAGAAAAAGATCAACTTGCTATAGACATGAACCCCATCAAAAAAAAGTCTGTGACCTTTTCAAAGGATTTGAGAAGCAGGAGTCAACTGAAGGCTTTTGCGAGAATGAATAATGGCTGAAGAAGTATGTTAAAGATTATTTATTAAGAAATGAGAAGGAAGATCAGAGATACCAAGCATTAAAAGCCCACGCAGAAGAGAAACTCAATCTAGTAACTGAGGAAATCATTCAGGTTCAGAAGAAGGCCCGAGTGCCTAAGCTAGACTTCCAGGTGAGCCTGACAAACTAACAGCAATGGATCTATTCCCTGGAGAAGACCTTCTGCAGAAAGAATATGATGAAATGCTTAGAATCCTTAATGACCTGATTTCAGAAGTACAAAAATCTGATGTGGAAGTCATCAACCAGTGTCCTCTCCTTCTATCCATCTATGTATGTAACTCCAGTGTCTGTAAACAAGCCTTGTGTACTTTTTGTTGTTTTGTTTTGGTGGAAATCTAAGTGAACCTACACACACACACACACACACACACACACACACATATAAAATTAAGTGTATTTTTTGACTTATTTTTTTATGTTCATTTTGACTTAACTGGTGATGCTTATCTTTAGAAAGATTTTGTATTAGATCAAAATATGTGCTCTTGTGAGGCTTATTGAAAAAAAATTTTTGTTGTGTTGGTATCCTGTAGATTTTTTTATGGTAGGAAAAATGCTGCTTTGAAATTATCAGTGAATAGGACCAGGATTCAATTAATTCTGTTAGAACACATTTGCTGCAAAAGTGTAGTGTAGTATATACAAGGTCAAGTTAAGGCACCCAGTCTCCTTGGAAACTTTTGTAATGCTGACTAGCAACAAAATAATTGCTATACCCTGTCTTCAATTTCATCATGTGTTTTTACCTGTGGTCTTCAGGTATATAAATTCACCATGAAGGAGGCAGTGATTAGTTTATCTTAACAAAGATTCCTAGCTAGAAATTCAAGATATTTCAGTGGGACTATACTGATCATCAGAGTGACAAAACCCATGAACATTTTAGGACAATTACAGATTTTCCTTCCCAGAGCCTTTTAAGAAATCTTTGCTTAAGAAATCACAGATCATCATTTTTCTTACCTTCTGTGGTCCCATAAAAAGAGAATCACAGAATTTTGAACGAAACTTATAATAATCAAGTAATGTCTTTAATTATGGAAGAGAAAACTGCAGCCCAGAGATGCAAAGTAGTTTAGCCAAAGCGAGGGAATTTAGTATTAGTATAAGGGAATAAAGCCCAAGTAGATAACAACTCAAAGACTGCACCATATCCATTATTTTTTGCCTGCAATCTTAAATACACCATCTTCACCTGCAAACATTAAAACTGCTCAAGTTGGGTTTTCTGCTTCCTTTCTAAACTGCATATATTTTTAGCATATACTTTTAAACTGTGGGATGAAAAGTAAAGAAGGGAAGGAAAAAATAAGAATCACATATGCATTCTTTACACAAAGCATTATTTTACCAGACATCATAACATGCCCTTAAAATTTTTTCTCAGAACATAATGGCATTATTGAAGACATACATTTTGTCTTAGTCATCTTTGTTTCTTCTGTAACTAACCCTAAGCACTACAGTACTGGGCATAGGGTAAAGATATACATCGAAATTTTAAAACTCAATACTTTTTCCAGGTACTATCTAGTGCCTGGATTTCTCTGACCAAAAGGCACAATCTATGAGATTGCTGTGATTTCAGAACAGAAATGAAATATCTAAAACTAACTGGTTGGGAGAGGGGGACAGGAAGGAATATCAAAATTTGATTGTCAGGCAAGCTAATCCCTGAAGTTGTCTCCTGGCCTGAGCTATCCAAATCAGGGTCCCAGGGGGTATGACAAACACCTTTCCAAACCTGCCCTTGATTTTCAAAGGTGGTCAGAAGCAGTCTTCAGAGATTGCAGTGGCAGGAGTATGGTTCTGGGAGTCTGGTCAATTTCTAACAGGTCCTGTAACTGGGCTGCTGGGCTACGCAAAGGCATTGAGGTTGGCAAAAACAGGCAGCCAAGCTTCCCAGCAAGGGTCGGAGCCCAGCAGCTTGGAACTGGACAGCTGCTTGTGAAACAAAGCCACCCAGGACTGGGCTTGTGGAGAGTGGGCACAGCTGTTTCCCAGACACGGGGTCCCGGCCCCGTTGTCTTCTATCCATTCCTGCCAAAGGCCAGCTTCAGCGCGTGCACGAAGCCCTCGTACTGACCCAGGATGGGGCTCTCCCTCTCGATGCAGGGGACAACCAACTGCTCTGCTGCCCCAGTGAAGCGACTGATTAAAAAAGCCACCTTTAGAGTGTCGTTCGAGAATCTGGTCTCGAAGAAAGTCACGTAAGAGGCCGCTAGGATCAAAAAGTCGGGAAGCCGGGCAGTCGAGTCGCCGTTCAATGTTTCGGGAAAAGCCACCGGGCAGGCCGGCGGACGCACCGGGGCCAGCAGGTTGGCTTTCTCGCACAGCAGCCGCCGCGCCTGGTCCATGAGCTCGTCGTCCTCCCTGCGCAGGGCATGGTTCCGGGTGAGGAGGTCCTGCATCTCGACCGCCAGCGCGGCCAGGCCTCAGCCTCACCGCGGTCTCGCTCCTCGCCGAGCCCCGGCCCCGCGCCTCGTCGCCGGAAGCGCGTGTCGGCTCGGGGGCGGTCCCGGCGGCGGCGCGGACCGGACTCTGCGCACCAGGCCGGGACTAGGCCCGAAGCTCGGACGGGCAGGGTCGCCGGGAGTAGTGGCCGGAGCAGCGGGGGGCTGAAGCCGGCTAGCGGGAGTGACCAGCAAACCCGGGAAGCCGGAGACCAAGCCGGGGGAGCCAGGGCAGCGCTGGGCGGAGCAAGCTGACCCCGGGGCAGCGTGCGCCCACTTCCGGGGGCTCCCTCCGCGCGGCAGGCCCGCGGGAGCTTAAAGGGAAAGCGTCCGGGCGCAGCCGTGCGAGCCGTCGGTTTCCGCCGCTCTTCCCCGAGATGCCTGGTAGCCGTCACGTTGATGGAGTGTGTTCCATAGCACTGGTTCTTCGCCTGTTTTGCCCAAGGCCTTTCAGCTACAAGGAGACAATTCTAATGGAGCCCCTCGTGCCTCCAGAATAGACAGGATGCCGCCCGAATGCTTGGACGGAAGCGCAAGGAGCAGCTGTCGTTTACTGAGTGCGTCTTACGTGCTAGGCGCCTTACAGCATCTTATTATTAGTCTACCGAGTCTGTGAAGTCGATGCTGGGTTTTTTATCTGAAGACAAATCAGCTTAGAGCTTACACAAACTTACTCAGGCTACAGAGCCCGTGGAACAATGGGAGACTGCTTCCCGGGTTCCTGGTCTTTTAAGGCAAACTTAAACTTCCGGTGGTGGGCAGGCTCGGTAGGTGGGAAAGGACCATGCCCAGGTGAATGCAGTCCATGTTTACATTAATGAAAGGAACGTATACTGTTTGGTCCAATTCAGCCACCCTTACAGGTGCTGGTTGTGAGCACTGCTCCGCCGTAATATAAGACTCTGTTCTGACCTCTTTCCCATGCAACTAGTCTTGAATTTTTTCTATCAGTCTCCCCCGTAATATAAGACTCTGGTCTGACCTCTTTCCCATGCAACTAGTCTTGAATTTTTTCTATCAGTGATATGCTAGGTAAACAAGTTTTCAACTGTGTGTGTGTGCAACCAGCAATTTAACTGATGATTAGCTGTGTGTTGCTGTACTGAGAGACAAAGTCTACCAAGTAACCACACTCAGGCTTCTGGGGCTCCAGGTCTTTGTCCCCCTGTATATAGATGACATTCAAAGGTTGACCTGCATGGACCATTGCATGTGTGAAATATCCAAGGTAGAGCTGTGGGTAGGGTCTTGATGTGTAGTTCAGGGACTAAGAAACTCAAATAAAATTTCTAAATTCAAACATTTACTTTAAAGAACAATTTTTTTTTAACTTTTTAGAGATGGGAGTTAATACTTTCTGCGAGAAATTTTCATTTGTCATTTCCGTGGATGTGGTAGGTTTTGATTCTGGCTTTTAATGGATTGATTTTGTATTTTACTGTAGAGATCACTTTGTATCAATGAAATAATGTGCTTCCAAATGAAACTGTACGTTACAAGTTGCGTTAAAACTGTTTCAAAAGGCAAATAAACTAGGTGCACTTTGGTATCAATTAGTTAAATATGTGTACTTGAGAAAGAAAAAAGTCACATAAAAAAAGTAGGTATCTTTGGATGGTGGATTGTGGAAAATCTTTGCTTCATACATTTCTAAGTTTTTGAGGTGACTGCATTAATTTTATAATTAAGAAAAACAAGGTTTATGAAGTAAAAGAAAAACTTAAGAAAATTTAAAAGAAATGCTTTCAATTTTTAACAGATGCCTAAAGGGAAGAAAGGATGCATGCAGAGCTTAACTAAGAATGCATTTCAAATCCTAGGCTTAATCCAAAGAACGTGTAGTGTTTGTCTGTTCCTTTATAGCTAGAAATTATTTTTTTTGCTGAGTAAAAAGAAATATGTGATCATATTAAACTCTTCTTTAAAAGAAAAAGGAAAGCTATTTACTGAGTCAGTGTGATTTATGGAATTTATCTGGAGCTACAGATGGTATCAAAATGTCATTTAAAAATTCAAAGCCAGAATGAATTCTTACTTTGACCTCAAGATGAAATACAAAATTTATGAGCCCAAATACATGACTGGGCAGTCTGCTCAAAACATTCAGGATGTGCCTGCCATTAACTATAATAGCCACATATATTCTTTTGCCTGTATATATTACAAAATAAAATTTTTAAGAAAATACATTGCCAGGCATGCGATAGATGCTCAATAGCTATGTAATGTGTAGTTTTTACATATGGCAAACACTCCTGAATCTGACCCATATTGAGACCTAGATTGTTGAATTTCCTGAGTGTTATTTCCCTATCCTGTCTTCCCAGAGTTGATTATTAACCTGAGATTTGTGTTAATCATTATCATTCCTGGCCTTTAAAAAATACAGTTTTATATCGATATACCTATATACTTTAAAAGCGTAGTTTGTGTAGGAGTATAGTATTTATATGCTTAATATTGCTTATTTCTGAGCTTTTTATATATAAGAGTATAAGACTATTTCAGATTTCTGCAACTTGCTTCACTAATTCAAGTTTGTTTCTAAGATTCCTCCAAGTTGTGTCATATAGCATTAGTTCATTTTTTTCATTGATATGTAGTATACCATTGTGAATATACCATAATTTATGTGCCTCTTTTCCTGCTGTTTGGATTGTCTCCAGCTTTTTGTTATTGCAAACAATGATATGGTTATTGTATATGACTTTTGGTGCACATGTTAAGAATTTCTCTAGGTCATTTATTTAGGAGTGGAATTGCTGGATTAGAGGGCATTTGGATGTTAAACTTTACGATGTAATACTACATTATTTTCTAAAATGCCTGTGTGAATTTATAGTTTTACTAACATTTGGTATTTTCAGCACTCTTAAATTTGCTAATCCAGTAGGAATAAAATTATGTCTAATTGGTTGTTTTAATTTGCATGTACTTGATTAGTGTGGTCGAGCATCTTTTCATATGTTTTTATATGTTTCTTTTTCTGTGTCCTGCTCATTCATGCATTTTATCTGTTTCAGGAAGGTCGGCTGTTTTTACTTACTAATTTGCAATAGTTCTTTATATACCCTTGGACATGAAACTTTTGTTGGTTACGTGGAATATATGTTCTCCAACGTTTTGGTTTTCCTTCTTAATTTCTTCTTGTGTCTTTTGATTAGTAGAAGTTATTTTTCTTATTTAGTTGCGTTTATCCTTCTTCCCTTGTGTTGAAAATTTTAAAAATGCCCTAAAAAAATTGTCCTAACCCCAAAGTCAGACAAATATTTTCCTACACTTTTTTAAGTCTAAAGTTTTGCCTTTCTTAAGTCTTGGAATTAAGTTTTTTCAGATACGGGTCCAATTATTTTTTTCTTTATGACAGATCCTTTGTTCCAACAATATTTGTTAAATAGTCTCTTCTTTCATTACTGATTTGCTATGCCATCTTTCTCATATGTTGGGTTTCTGTGTATCTATGATTCTGGGTTTTTGAGTCTGTTCTATTTATCTGTTTGCCTTTATTTCCACAAGTACCAAGCTGTCTTAATTTATAGAGCTTTGAAATAAGTTAGGCAAAATAGATCCTCTTTTATTTGTCTCCTTCAGGAGTGTCTTGTCTATTCTTAGTTCTTTGTTCTTCTGTATACATTTTAGAATCAGCTTATTAAAATAAGAGTCTGGTTGTTTTATCCCTCTGACTTCTTTTAAGATATTCTCTTTGACTTTGGAACTAATGGTTCTCACTAAAAGTGTTCAGCTTGTTTAATACATTTGTGGTTTATGTGTCTGTGGGTTTATGACTTTGGTTCTGAAAATTTTCCCAGCTGTTATATATACAAATGTTGCTTCTCTCTAATTTTTTTCTATTTTCTCTTGCTGGAACTCATATTAATAGTAATTAGACCTTATTATAGCCTCTCTTTCTCTTAACCTCTCACAGTTACCAGATCCCTGTCTTTCTCTGCTGCTTTTGGGTAAATTCCTTGAGCTATCTTACATTTCACTTATTTTCTCTACAATTGCTATAAATTTGCCATTTAACCTATCCATTTAATTCTTAATTTCAACAATTATATTTTTCATAAGTTTAGTTATTTTAAAAGTAAGTCTAGCTATTTTGGCGATCTTGTGTCTCTTGTTCATTTTTATTACATTTTTCCATTTTGTTAAACTTTTCACATATAGTTATTTTGTATTCTACATCTGGTAATTCTGAATTGTTGGGAGTCTGAATCTATTTTTGTTTCTTTTTTTTAATTTCAGGAAATTATGGGGGTACAGACATTTTGGTTACATGTTATGACTTTGCCATATCCCAACCTTTCCCCCCTTACAACTTTTCTGACGGCTCTCATAATGGCATGCTTCTTTGTATGTGTCATGAGTTGATATGTGAACAATTTTCTAGCCTAAGCCTTTCACTAATATGGGATGCACAATTATAACAGTCAGCCATCCTTAGTTTCCTGGCCCATGTCATAGTTATTAAGTGGTAGAGCCCAGAATTAACTCCAGGTCTGTCTGACTTCAAAAGCTTTTTTTTCTTTCATTTATATAAGTATTTTTTATACTTCAGTCATGTGAATAGCACCTTCATAATTTTTTTTTTTTTTTTTTTTTTTTTAGACAGAGTCTCACTCTGTTGCCCGGGCTGTAGAGTGCCGTGGCGTAAGCCTAGCTCACAGCAACCTCAAACTCCTGGACTCAAGTGATCCTTCTGCCTCAGCCTCCCGAGTAGCTGGGACTACAGGCATGAGCCACCATGCCCGGCTAATTTTTTACATATATTTTTAGTTGTCCAATTAATTTCTTTCTATTTATAGTAGAGACGGGGTCTCGCTCTT
>CAUYRT010076897.1:0-13068 GCA_963574885.1 Lepilemur ruficaudatus
AAAAATGAGCCGGGCATGGTGGCGCATGCCTGTAGTCCCAGCTACCTGGGAGGCTGAGGCAGAAGGATTGCTTGAGCCCAGGAGTTTCAGGTTGCTGTGAGCTAGGCTGACGCCATGGCACTTACTCTAGCCTGGGCAGCAGAGTGAGACTCTGCCTCAAAAAAAAAAAAAAAAAGAATCCTTATCACTAATGGGATACCCAGGGGCCTCTCATCAAGATACCTGTCTTTCATTATTCTTCTGCCAACTTGCTCCTCTCATCAGGGAACACTATGCAACTTCCTTTAAGAGCTCTTAGGCTTTCTAACAAAGCATGGCCAAGTGCTAAGCAAACTCCATGGGGCTGCCTCCCACACAGGGACATGGGAAGAGTAAGGGAGGTTGACAGGAGGTGGGAAAACAGTGAAGGCCTCCACGTAGGGCTTGTCTAGCACTGGGAAAGGTGTGGCCACCTCCCTGGGATGACTTGTAGGTATTAAAGAATAGCTTCCTCTCCACTAAATACCTCTCCCAAGCATCTTTAATAGATGGTAAAGGGTAAAGATCTTCCTCTGCACCTCAGGGTGAAATTGGAAACAGAAATGAGAATGCCTTTTTGTTTTTTGAGATAGAGTCTCACTCTGTTGCCCGGGCTAAAGTGCCGTGGCATCAGCCTAGCTCACAGCAACCTCAAACTCCTGGGCTCAAGTGATCCTCCTGCTTCAACCTCCTGAGTAGCTAGGACTATAGGCATGTGCCGCCATACCTGGCTAATTTATATATATATATTTAGAGAATGATTTTTGTAATGAAAGGCACATACTTATATCCACCACTGGCAAAAAGAGGTGGAAAGACAAACCTAACATAGTTTATATTACTAAAAAAAACACCTCACTTGAATTATTAAATAATATAGTCTTTTTCTTGCCTAAAAGAGGATATAAGACATATAGTCCCCTAACAAAATCCAAACTTTTGTTCCCAAAGGAAAGTCAAACAGTCAAGTAAGGGAAAGGAGATAAAGGTTAAGGTTTTAACTTATGCCCACGAATGAGGCCACTGCCCCAAGGGGCCCTTACATACCTGAGGGAGCTCCACTGGCTTCCTTGGAGTTATTTTGGGAAGGGGGAATGCTGGTGGCATTGCTGTTAGATTCAGCTTTTTCTACAGAAGATATCCTTGTTGGTTTAGACTGGCTTACACCCCCAAAAATCTTTGATGCTGCACAAAGGATGGGAACCCTGGCCATTTACCCAAGGATTCCCAAGCTCAGAGTCTTGTCTTTTGTGAAATTGCCTGATGTTCTGGAACTCAGCTGTACCTTATAAGGAGGCAAGCACTCAAGAGGAGATGGAAACCGGAACTTGAAATCCAGGAACCATGATTATTGCACTTCCAAAAATTGCTCAAGACTGCTAGCATTCTTGGACAACTAGAAAAGCTTAGAAAGACTGTTCAGGAGCTATAATTATCAAGAACATTTCAGGAAAGATAAGATGTCCCATTAAAGAAGGAAGTCTGTTAGATGGATTCTGTACATGTGCTGCAATGATGGCAGAGAGTTTGCTGTGATCCCTTTACTCTCTGCACTGTGACCTGCCTTGAGCCCATCAGCTTGCATATGCCAATGGGGGCCAGAGTGACTAAGGTGAGGTGTGGACTAGGAACAGTGAAAATTACCTGACTCACTAGGGACCTGCACTTGAGACTTGATCCCAGAGTCTAATCAGCTTTTCTTAGGGCTTGCCTACAGAGACGATATCTCTCATGATAGTGGTGAGCATGTAGAATGTAGAAACTACTGGAAAGTTTTTGGAGCTTATTTTTGTTACAAGGGGAGAACTCACTGGCTACATCCAGAGCAGAGGTGGCTTCCTGTGCATCAGACAGGAAAGCGTTGCTGCTGGGAGGCTGATGGGAATCATGGTGGCTGAAGCGAGTCAAATACCGTTCATCCAGTGAGTCCTTCAGCTCCGCCTCCTGGACATCCCTGCTGAGCCTGTTGGGGTAGGCAAGACAAGGGATTAAACCAAGGCAACCTGAAGCCACAGCTTCACAGCTGGTCCTGATCTGAAGCTCATGGAAGGGGCACCAAAATCCAAAGGGACCATCTTACTGGAGAGGAAGCGTAACAATCCACTTCTGACTGGGAGTATAGTGTGCTTAGAGTTGGAGTAGAAGAGGAAGCAGCAGGTGCTCAGTGTGCTGACCTCATGGCACAGGGATGAAGAAGTAGATTCAACAACTACTCTAAAATACACTTATGACACACAGGATACACAGAGACCTACAATATCAGCTTCAGAATGCTGTGTAAAAATTTTATTTAATATTATATGAAGTGGTCCATTGAATACTGGCTCCTAAGACAATGTAACCTCCCAGGGCTTTTGCAGCTTTTTAGATCCCTCTCTCTAAAGATTTGATATTTTTAAAATATATTTTTCAAGGTAATTTTTCTGGCTAGGAAACATCTACCAATATACTTCAGTATAACTGTGCAGAAACCAGATAGAGATCACACTTTGGTTTTTAACCATACAGGTTTTTAAGATATGGAAACCAGGGGTCTCTGGTTAATTTACGTTTAGGTCAGACTGACTAGTTAACTAAACTTGAGGAGTTACTAGGAAATTAAAATTAGTACAAGAACTGCAAAGAAAACAGACAAGCATTTTTAAAAGGACACATCCTTGTATAATGAATGAACAAAATAGGTATAATCAGCAGTTTCTGTTTTCCCCCAGATCTGGGACCTTTGACCTCTTGATCATTTGCTTCTGGAATCCTCTTTAGATTTCATCATTCCATTATCAGTCTCTGCAGCATTCAGAGTTACCTGGGGGCCAGTAGCTCTTGTGTGTCTTCATCCGTCTTACCATTATGATTTTCTGCAATCAAAAATAGAAAGAGCTAGTCAAAAATTAAACAGGTTCCATTTCACACAGTGCAAACCTGGGGCCTATGTTATCAGGGACATAACACTCTACATATGTGTTCAGAATGCTATGAGAGAATTATTTCAGGAGGTCTCAGGTTCTTTAGAGAAGTGGCTTGGTAGGCTTTCCTGAGCCCACTGGACAAGATGTTCCTGATGCAGTGAGTCATCACCGTGACATTTGCTACCTGGATCAGGGCACAAGGTTTAAAATGTCTTTTGTTCCTCCGCTGCCAGGATGCTTGCCTGGCTGCCTTCTGGGCCTCTCTAGCTATAAGCTTCATACCTGCTACAGGCTGGTTCCTAGACCACGATTGTGTCCCATTACTGCTCTCACACAGAAGCTACTCCAACCTTTGAGGAGAGGATGAATAACCCTGTCCTGCTTCTGCTCCAAAACCAGAAGACTACCCAGGCACATACAAGTCTGTCCCTGTTGTACTTCCGCAGATGTTCTCAGCGGGTAATTCTTTCTATGAAAAGTGTTCCAGTATAAACTGACTTTTACAACACCAGTTGTAACACTACATTCAGTGCCTAAACTAACCCCTGAGGAGAAATACACTCATGAACATTTCTGTACAACAACCATGGAATTAAGATTGGCCCACCTTATAAATGAGGAAACAGAAATTTAAGAAGGACCAGTCACGCGCACAAAGTTAGTGAATACAATGCTGATGTTAAAACCTAGGTGATTCTGATTTTCAGTCCAGGGCTCTTTCCATTATAACAAGCTGCCTCCTGTCATACTCTCCTTTCTGCCTATTCAGATTGAATGGAGATTTCTGCTTCTGGCCAAGGCAGAGTGATAGGGACTAGATTTGTCTTCCCACTTTAAACAACTAAAACACTGGAAAAAGTATTTTAATAGCTTTTGACATTGGATAGTATGCAATATACAGTGATCCCTGCGAGAAAGAAGACAAAGGAGGTGAGCCCTACCACTGTTCCAGTTTCCTGCCTGAGATTTCTAAACTGCAAAGCAGGGAGGAGCCTGGTGGTAAGTTCAAAGAAGTCAAGTTGGCTAGACATCACAGGACAGAATACTAGAGAGGAGATTGCTCCGCAGAGAGAATGCCTTGAACATCTGTCTTCAATCTTCAGCTAAGTATTGATTAATATTGTGTGAGGAAATTATGCAAAACATGGGAAGAACTTACCAAAAGGAATAATCTCTGGAGCTTATACTAAGCTTGCAACAGTTGATGTTTCCACCAGTGAGAGTAAAAAGCCTTTTAATAAAGAGGACATTGGTCAAAAGAGTATTGCCCTGGAATGTAAACTATGGACTTTGGGTGACAGTGACCTGTCAATTTAAGTTCATCAATTGTAACAAATGTACCATGCTGGTGGGAGATGTTGATAATGGGAGAGGCTATATATGCGTGGAGGCAGAGAGGTATAAGGTAACTTTCTGTATTTCCTGTTCAATTTTGTTGTGAATCTAAAACTGCTCTAAAAAATAAGGTCTATTTTTCTAAAAAGAATATTGTCTCTATAATGGGAAAAAAATTAGCCATAGACTAATAACTGCTCTTGTCCTGCTTAAAAAAATTTTTTAAAACCAGCTTGAAGAGAAACAAATTATTTGTAAGTAACTTTATTGTATAACAAAACAAAGCTAGAAATATTTTAAAATATACAAAATTCAAAAAAATCCAACACTCAACAGGTTACAATTCACAATGTCTGGCACCAAATAATGCTAGGCTTATGATGAAGCAGAAAAATATGATCCATGATGAGGAGGGGAAAAAAAATCAATCCATTTAAACTGACTTAGAAAAGACACGGATGACAGAATTTGTAGACAAAGATATTGAAACAACTATTATAACTACATTCCTTGTGTTAAAGAAGGTAGAAGAAAATATGAGATGAAAAGGAGATACATGGAAGACTTTAAAAAGACCAAAATTAAACTTAAATAGATACAAAAAATGTCTGGGATAAAAAATATACAGGATGGTATTACCAGCAGATTAGATACTGCCAAAGAAATATTAATGAATTTGAAGACATAATAATAGAAACTACTCAAAATGAAACATAGAAAAAAGGATAAATGAAAATAAACAGAGCATCAGTCAGCTGTGGGAAAATTTTCAAAGACCTAATATAAATGTAAGTGGAGTCTTTAAAGGAGAGGAGAGAGAGAAATAACAGAAAAAAAGATATATATATATGTGCCATTATTTTTTCAAATTTGATGAAAACTATAAACTTACAGATGCAATAAACTCAACCAAGTAAAATAATAGGTAAAATAAACAGGACAGCTACACAAAGTCTCATCAAATACATTGCTTAAAAACCAGTGATAAATAGAAAATCTCAAAAGCAGCCAGAGAAAAAAGACATATTAGGTACAGAGGAACAAAAATAAGAATTATGACTTCTTTTTTTCTTTTTTTTTTGAGACAGAGTCTCACTCTGCTGCCCGGGCTAGAGTGAGTGCCGTGGCGTCAGCCTAGCTCAAAGCAACCTCAAACTCCTGGGCTCAAATGATCCTACTGCCTCAGCCTCCCAAGTAGCTGGGACTACAAGCATGCGCCACCATGCCCGGCTAATTTTTTCTATATATTTCTAGTTGGCCAATTCATTTCTTTCTATTTATAGTAGAGACGAGGTCTCATTCTTGCTCAGGCTGGTTTCGAACTCCTGACCTTGAGCAATCCGCCTCAGAGTGCTAGGATTATGGGCATGAGCCACCGCGCCCGGCCTGAATTATGACTTCTTATTGAAAACAATGTAAGCAGAAGACAGTGTACTAGCACCTTTAAAGTATTTTTAAAAAACAAAACAAAACAAAACAAAACTGTCAACCTAGAATCCTTTATCCAGTGAAAATATCTTCCAGAAATGAAGATGAGTTCTTTTATGCTCATCAAGGTGAAGTAAGCCAACTGTACTCTCTCGATGATTAAAACTAAGTACTCTAGAAAGAATGTTGAAACTAATTACCTGAGTGCTCTGAAAAGAAAATAGCATGCAGATTAAGGATCATAATAAAAACTAATATAATAATCTACAAGGAGGATAACTTTACATTTTTTCTCCCTCCTTTGGGGGACTTGAGAGGAACCTGAAGTCAACTTACTCCTTGTGAGTTTGCTGGCAAGGCTCTCTGCCAGCTGGCTTCCTTGGGCCAGTTGCTCGCAGAGTCTCTGTCCCTGGTAGTGGGCAATGTCAGTGTTCCTGAGGAGGCTCTCAAAAGACTTGACTGTGTTCCTCACATGCTGGGTGAAAAGGTAGCAGAAACTTCTCCCTTCCTGTATCTTCTGCCGTAAGTTGATCAGTTCTTGGGCTTGAGCCTGAATTAGGGGATCATATTTCCTAAGGTGGGAAATGAGAGTAAAATGTAAGAGTGAATGCAGTGAATGGCAGCTTATAGGAATTTCAGCAGAGACATCTCCTAAAATGCCCCTACGGAACTTCCCAAATTGAATTCTTGTGCAAGTTGTGTGACTTGCCTGTGGCAGAGGGAATGAGAAAGTAGCCTTGGGTTTGTTTGTTTTTTTACTAACTTTGCTTTGAAAAGATGCCCCTTCAGTTCCTCACTTTAGTCCAAATCCATTTCCTTATAATATACATCAAGTATTATGCAGAAAATGGCCAAAAAAGCCAGGTACAGAAGTGTGAGACAGGTGTATCTGTGTTAATTGAAAGGTAAAAAGAACAATGAAAAGGTCAAGAAAGATAGCGTTCTTCTGAATGACATGAAGATAAGCCATAATCGGTAAGGAGACAATTTAGAGTAAATAAAGTTCTGAGCAACAATTGCATTACTCTATATGGGATTTCATTGTTTTCTACTTATTTTATAAATATTTCTCACGGGGTCTAACATAGAATGTGAGCTCTGTGAGGCTAACAACAGTATAAGTATTACCCAACTTACAGCACCCAGTGAAGCGTACACATGTAGGTAGGCATTCAGGTAAAGCTTAGAACCGTGTGATCCTAAAGCTGGCCTAAACATTTACAGTCAGCTGCTCCATCTTAGAGAGAATGGCCTGAAAAAACAACAAAAATATTTTCTGTCTCCTTAAAACATCCCCCACTCTTCTTTGAGAACTGAAGCCTGCATTTTTGCCTCGGGTAGGTGGTGAGGAGGGGTGTGGGGAATCAGTCATCCCAGGCCCTGGTGCCAGCCTCCCAGGTGGGCAGCTGGCAGAGGTCACAGGCTTTGTCTTTGGCAGAAATGGGACAATTAGAATAGTTAGCCACCATAACCTAGAACTGAGGGGCACTCCCTTTAAAAGCTCTGTATTTCTGCCAATGTGTAGGAAATTTGGATTTTGGGATGAGAAGGTCTACCATTCTTCCTCCTTTGCCAGCAAAGTAATAAACTCCTCTTTCCTATTCCTCAAACTGTTTGTTCTTGTTCTTCTGATGTGGCCTCAAGGCCAGGTGCTGAGCTTTTGATAACAATCTGATGCTTGAATCTCCTCCCTACTGTCCTACTAAGTAGTTATCTACAGATTGTCTTTCAAACTCTAATCCCTAGAGTTCCTAGACAGAGTCATGGGAAGTGAAGGCAGATACTGGGGAGAAGAAACAGGGGCTTCAGACCTATGCCCCCTTCAACCAAATATCTCTGCTTTAATGAGTTTTATCCATTTGAGCTTCTAAAATTTCACTTCAATGAAGGGTTAAAAAACGTTTTGAATGCTGTGATCTACCCCATGTCTGAAACCCTTTAAGGATGGGCAATGCTGGTCCTGAGCAAATTAATAATTTATTTTCCAGACAACAGCTGCTCAGTCATCTTTCTGCCTGATAGCCCTATCAATTAATACTCCATATAGTATGATACTTTTAAAAAGTTGAGAGAAGAAATATTTTTATCATTAAGGGCACTTTGGATAGCCCTGGGCTGTCACATTTCAAACAGAATTTGCACACTTCCTACACAGGCACGTCCTTACCCGAGCCTTGCAGCTGGTCTCTTCTCCGCCAGCTCCCTCTCCTCGTACCGCAGCTCCTCCTCCAGCACGGATTCAACGAGGTCTTTGTGCTCTTCACACTCTGAGAAAAGACAGACACCCCTGCCTCAGTAGCAAGCTGGACCTGCTGCTCTGCTGACTGCCTCCAGGGGAGGAGGAAGGGTCCATCCCAGGGACAAAAGAAATCACAGTACCAGGCTCTACACTGGAATTTCCACATCTTTATCCCCCAGTTCTCCCAACTATTCTCCATTGTATCGATAAGGGAAGAAAAGCTCATAGGCAGATAAAGTAACTTGACAAGAAGATTCAACTGGAATGAGGCAAAGTCAGAATTCACATCCCCTGAGGTCTGACTCCAAATCTCGGATCTCGGGTCACTTTGTCAAGCCCTTGCAGACTTGCAGACTTTTAACATTAACATGGGACATGAAACAGTGATTTCTTTTGTGTTTGGGTGGACACTAAGGATTGATGGTTCTCTTGTGTTGAGAGTTTCAATAATGCCCAGATATTTCAAAGATTTAAAAATTGAACTGGATACAACTGTGTAAGAAAGGGATATGAGGGGGAAATGTCTAAAAGATGCATGCCCAAATACTAACAGATGTTGCATTAAGTTAGAGGAAGAATCAATGTACAGTGTTCGCCATGGCATTGTTTCAGTAGATTTTCTAGAATTATCATCATGTGATCATCACTATTATCTGAAGAAGTAGGTACTCTATTGCCATTACAGATGAGGCAACTGAGGCACAGAGATGATAAAAAAGTTAGATTTGAACCCAGGAAGTATATACCCAGGCCCTAGAATACAGGCTTTTTTTTGGGGGGGGGGAGGGTTGGGGACAGTGTCTCGCTCTGTTGCCAGGGCTAGAGTGCAGTAACCCAGTCATAGCTCACTGCAACCTCAAACTCCCAGGCTCAAGCAATCCTTCTGTCTCCTGTCTTGGCCTCCCAAGTAGCTGGGACTACAAGCACACACCATGGTACATGCTTTTTAATCACTGTACTATATTACTTTTATACTAAGGTCTTGGGTGATATCTTCTTCTCCAGCTTGAAAAAATTTTGTCCTAAAATTATATTATGACTATAATGAATGTTTAAAAATCCTTAAGTTTTCCACACCCTTGTTTTTACTTCTTTAACAAGTAGGCTTTAATTTTTACTTTTCTGTCTATGACAATAAGTTGGATAGCAAATTGTGCCTCCCCATTGATTTATTGAAAAATAACTGGAAATTGGAAAGCAAACTCAACTTCAATGTTAGCAAGATTCTTCCTCTAATATTGCTGTTCTTGTGCCCTTGCTCCCATGCTTCCCTTCAGTCGTTACATCTCCCTTCTCCCCACCAATTTTTAACAGGTTTGGGATTTTCCAGTGAATTTCCAAATGTGGAAGCTGACTGTGGAGAAGGAAGGGCCAGCCCCAACACTGGCTTGGCCTGCTGCTGAGACTGGCAGAATCTTCCACTTGGCCTTGTTCTCATTTTGGCCATATGTCTCATAACCCAGATCCTGGAGGTCCACCTGGAGTTGCTTGCTATCTGCAAAGTTTATATTCAGGGAGAGACAGAAAGGGTATTATAGTGTCTTCGATTTTCCTGGAAACACCCTCAAGCTAACCAGAGTGTGAGGAATGGCTTCTTTGAACTTCTATGGGAAAACAATCTTGCTTTAAGTATCAAGGGTTCCCTCTGTGTCTGCTATTGAAATTCCTGTCTCCAGATATCTGTGACTCCATTGGGAACAGATAGATTTAAGCTCTTTAAGGCCGGTAGTGTCAACAGAAAGAAGCCAAACTCTGTAAAATAATTTAAAAATGTTTATTTTGAGCTAAATTTGAAGACCATAGCCCAGAATCATGCCCAAGAAACATTGAGCAAGTGAACTCTCTGTGGTTGTGTTACAATTTGGTTTTATACATTTCAGGGAGACAGGGATTACATGTAAAGTTGTAAATCAATACGTGGAAGGTGTACATTGATTTGGCCCAAAAAGGAGGGACATCTCAACGGCAGGAGTGGCTTACAGGTTATAAGCAGGTTTAAAGACTCTTTGATTTATAATTGGTTAAAGAAGTGAAGCTTGTCTAAAGGCTTGGAATGTTTTAAGTTAAGATAAGGAAGTCTGTTAATCATATACAAGCTGCTGGCCATATACCCAGACTCAAGTGATTTGTTATGTAAATTGAGGACCTGCAGGTTTATCTTGCATAAACTTAGGCCTGTTAATGAGTTACAAAGGATGTCTACAAGAAGGGAGGGCCTTATGATGAGGCAAGTCTGATCTTCCTTCTCATGGCCAGTAACTCAGTTTTAGGGTACCCCCTTAGCCAAGGGGGGTGTCCATTCAATCAGCTCGTGTGGTGGGGGGGGAGCTTAAGATTTTATTTTAGTTCACAGCAGAATTGTTAGTGAAAGCTTGGTACTTGTCCTGGAGGCCACATCAGAAGAATAAGAACAAGTGGTTTGAGGAGAAGGAAAGAGAAGTTTATTATTTCACCCGCAAAGGAGGAAAAAATGGTAGACCTTCTCTTCTCAAAATCCAAATTTCCTACACATTAGCAGAAATACAGAGCTTTTTAAAGGGAGTGCCCCTCAGTTCTAGGTTATGGTGGTTAACTATTCTAATTGTCCCATCTCTGCCAAAGACAAAGCCTGTGACCTCTGCCAGCTGCCTACCTGAGAGGCTGGCACCAGGGCCTGGGACGAATCCCCAGCCCCTCCTGACCATCTGCCTGAGGCAGCAATGCAGGCTGCAGTTCTCCAAAAGAGTGGGGGAAGTTTTAAAGAGACAGAAAATATTTTTTGCCATATCCCCCCTCCTCACCCCGCCAGGTCATTCCCTCTGTTACAGGATGTACTATTACTTCTTTCTCCCCTAGTGCTATTGGCACAGTGTTTTGCAAATGGGTGCTGAGTAAAAGTCAGAGTTGAATTCTGAGATATTTAAGCCAACAGTGATGTTATATGTTTATAGAAGTTGACGCATGTTCCTGAGAGAGAAAAATGTTTAGTGCCTGAACCAAGATCTTAGTCTCTATTCCTCTCTGCATTCTCCTTGAAAACTTTACTCCTTTGTGCCTCAGTTTTTCATCCTCAGCAAACTAAGAATGAAATAATCACTTCTACTTTTTGGGGAGTATAGTCAGGATAAAATTAATTTTGATGAAGAAGAGAGAAGACTAAAGTCTGGAGAGTGTTCCGTTTCTCAGAGGAAAGATGGATGATTGTTGATCACTTTGGTGACCATGACCCTGTAAGACTTACTGTATTTCTGCAGGTGGTTGGCCAAGCAGTAAGCCGTAGCTGTGGATGTGAGGTATTTCTCTGTGAGATCTCGGAATTTCTGTTTGCTTTTTTCCAGCTGGGAGCGCAAGTACCAATTGGTTTCCAGGACACTCATTTCCGCCCTCTGACCAGAAAAAGTGGTAAGAGGTACTGCCATGCTGAAGCTTGTGGTAGAAGTAGAGCCAGAGCCTGGGGAGAAAAAACCCAAACAAGTGATAAATTAAAAACAAGTGAATGGATTATGGTGATCATTGCACTACCTGGGTAGATTACTAAAAATCATTGAACTGTAGGATTGTAATGGGTGAATTTTATAGTATGTTAATCATACCTCACTCTTTGCATTAAAAAAAAAGGATTTAAACAGTTCTCAAGAATACAGATTTGATTCATAACTTACTTTTGGTATAAACCTTGTCAGCATTCCGCAACTCTGAGACTCCTTAACCACAAATAAGACACAAGATGCCTAAGCTCAGAGTCTAAGGTACTGCCTATAGTTAGGCTCTGATATAAATGTCAGGTAGGACCCAGGGTGCAAGGTAATGGTCTGGAGTCACAATAACAGAATTAGAAGGTAGGAGTGCCATAGAATCTTAGGAGCTCCTGCCTTCTAGTTGCCTAGGCCATGAGGAAACACATGGCCACCTGGTCTCTTCCATAGGTCGCCACCAATGGGGACCACTGCCTCAGCAGTCATTCTCAGTATTTGTGTACCCTTGTGACAATAACACAGACTTATCTCTTTCTAAAATTTAAGAACATTTTCATTATTAGTTATTGCAAGTGCATAGAAAAACATGAGGGAATCAATATTTTCTCAAATTCTTTCATTGTCTTAAAGACTACCATGAAGTCATTTGTTCCCCATTAAAAATGTAAACCTTTTAGATAGTCTTATTGTTCTTTGGTTCTTCAGCTTTTTCACACCATTTTAATATTATACAAAAATATTATAAGTGTGGCGGCCCATGCTTATAATCCCAACGCTTTGGGAGGCCGAAGCAGGAGGATCTCTTGAGGCCAAGAGTTTGAGATCAGCCTAGGCAGCATAGTGAGCTCTGTCTCTATGAAAAATGAAAAAAAATTAGCCTGGTATGGTGGTGCACATCTGTAGTCCTAGCTGCTCAGGAGACTGAGGTGGGAGGATTGCTTCAGCCCGGGAATTTAAGCCCGCAGTGAGCTATGATTGCTCCACTGCATTCCAGCCTAGGGCAACAAACTAGAACCAAGAAAGAAAGAGAGAGAGAGAGAGAGAGAGAGAGAGAGAGAGAGAGAGAGAGAGAAAGCAAGCAAGAAAGAAAGAATAAAGAAAGAAAGAAAAGAAAAGAAGAAAAAAATTCTGACTATAATATTCTGCTTAGTATGTGAATAATTAATTTATAAGGATTTTGGTCCTGTGTCTTAACATTCTTTTTCCTGAAGCCCAATGTGACATGGAATATTTACCCACTCTGCACCCCCAACTGGGGAAATGTGTTGGCTTTTCATTGAACTTGAAGATAAGTTTGATATCCATACCTCCTAACCGCACCCTCCTCTTCTATGTGTGGGTTGCTTTGTGTTTTAATTGCTGTGTACATATTTCCTGCTTGTCATTTATGAATTTCATTCTAGCTCTACAGGATCTCTTTCTCATTTGTCAAAGTCATTGAAATAGTTTATGTACATCTACGTATAGCTATGTTTATGTATAATAGTTGCTGCCATAGGACATTTTTTTTTTTTTTTGAGACAGAGTCTCACTCTGTTGCCTGGGCTAGAGTGCCGTGGCATCAGCCTAGCTCACAGCAACCTCAAACTCCTGGGCTCAAGCGATCCTTCTGTCTCAGCCTCCCGAGTAGCTGGGACTACAGGCATGCGCCCCCATGCCCGGCTAATTTTTTCTATATATATTTAGT
>CAUYRT010076899.1:0-47526 GCA_963574885.1 Lepilemur ruficaudatus
TTACCATTCCCTGAATGGGAAAGGCCTGTTTACTCTTCAGTGTGAATGGCAGTGGGCATTTTTGTGCAGTGGCTGAAATGAAGACTGTTGTGGACTATAATGCATATGCTGGTGTCTGTTCTCAGGATAAGTGAAGGGCAAGTATGAAGTTAAGTGGATCTTTGTCAAAGATGTTCCCAATAACCAATTATAGCATATTCACTTAGAAATAATGACAACAAACCAGTTACCAATTCAAGGCATGCTCAAGAGATACCCCTAGAAAAAGCTAAGCAAGTGCTTAAAATAATTGGTACTTTCAAGCATACCACCTCAATCTTTATGAAAAGCATCAAGAAGAGGAGGACGCATAGGGAGAGAAATAGAAACAAACAATAACTATTTGGAGGTGTCCTGTTAAAATTGCAACGTTAATGATGTAGACTCTGGAAATGCCCACTAAGTCAAAGAAGATGTTTTTAAAGCTTTTTGTCTGCTTAAGGTGACATCTTTGAATACTTTAATGCAAAATTGACTCTTGTAATGGTTTTCCTTAGCGTGTCTGCCCTTATACTTTGACCAGACACACTTGAGAATTATAACTTCATCAAGCACTTTCTGTCCTGAAGCTTTTACCAGTATCAATTGTCTTTTGTAATTATGCATCCTAGCTAAGGCACAGAAGACTGACTGAATGCAAGGATTCATTAACTCTTTGAATTTGTTAAATACTAACAGTTAACCATTAGAAGTGGTTCAGTAATATAAGAGTCATGCTGCTTCAACTTCTCTTTGTTACAGTTTTAAAATTGTCATTTTTAAGCTATATGACAGATTAAAAACAAAATAATCATGCCATATTTAGTGCTGGAGTTCAAGTCTTACTGTTTCAGTGAAAAATTATTGTAGTAAACTTTCAATATGGCAAAGCAACCCTAAGCTCTGTTTTAGCTAACTGAGACATAAGCTGAAATTAGAATATTTCCCTGGTCTTCAAACTGTTTGGTGTAACAGATTATTGATAATGCAGGTTGGTGGATTTCACCAGTTAATGCACATTCTTCTCCCCTCCGTCCCCCAATAATACATATGCTGAAAATGTGCATTTGTCTGAGGAATTATTTTCTTTGCTACCATTAAATGAATCTCAAAATTTTGAGTAAATGTACGTCAGTCTGATCAGACTTTTTATGACCTTTATAACTACATTTAAAATCCTTAATTCCTATTTCTGTGTGTTTGCTAGCCTGATTGCTATCATAAAATAAAAAATTTATTACTCTAGGTATTCACTAGCTGAATAAACATAGTTCTTTTGCAGTGTCCTGGCATCCTTAAAATGTTTTGAAAATATGGCCTTGATTCGTGGGGTAAATCAATATCTAAGAGAATGTATTGATGTTTTATTCATCAGATCTATATAAGTGGGAATACAGTATATATCTGGGTATTCTTATAATTATCTTTTTAACATCTTATTTTTTTAATTACATATCAACATTAATTTTCTATCTTGAAGCAAATTGATTTTGTATAATTAAATGTGTCAGGCACATTTAACTGATTTGATGGCATAAGGTTAAGAAAATAATGTACTGCCCCTTATATTACTGTTGCAAAAGGAGAAAGCTATGCAGAAAGATAATATGTTAAGAGCGAAAATAGCAGTACAGTGGACTTGAGTACCTTGATGTTTGTCATTATTCCATTTATGTTTACATCATGTTTAGAAATGTTTTCATTTACTGTGGTCTTTGGGCACTTTAACTCATAAACCTAGTGACAGATATTTCTTTGAGGCCTTCATTTATCAATGTTTTTTGGTACAGTGTTTTCTTAAAATGTGCAAATACTGTATTCAAGTGAAAAAAATATTTGTTGATAACCATAGCCACCACACAGTTCTTGGGTAGTCCAAGTGTAGTTATGTCAGCGTTTACTGAAGAGAACATCAAATTTTAATGGTATACTGTGCCTGGCATAAAATAAAGACTTTCTTAAAGGACAATTGTACCTGTTTTACCTTTTTAAGAATAAGCCTTGAAATCTTATAACATGTCTTATAACTATTTATAATGAAAAATGGCATTTGTGTATAGTCACCACAGCAATGTTCTGCATTCCTACAATTATATAGGTAACATGTCAAAGATGACTGTTGTCATTCTGGAGGTCCTATTAGGGGAAACTGTAGAAGGGTGACCCTGTAGGAAGGATCTGAGTCCTCTCCCTGAGATTCTCTTTTTTCTTGGTGCTTTATTACCAACTCTGGATGTTTTTATAAAACTAGTTACATTATAAATGGATTCAAACTTGTTTAATTTACATTATGTTTTTATGTAAGAGTGTCATGGAAGCATCCAGCAAGTAGATTATTTGCAGTGGACTCAGACATGTTCAATAAATGTAGCTGAGAGTCTCTTCATAGTGAGGAGTACATTGCAGTGCCTTTAACTTGGATTTCTAATCTTAAGAGAAATGGGTGCTGCATTCCTTTAGGGAAAAAACTTTTTCTTTTCAATTGGTAATTTTGTGTTTTTCTCATTTAAGTTTTCTCCAGAGCACCCACCTTCTCTTCCTTCTTGGTCTGTCATTGTATTGCAAAATGTTTTTCCTTTAAATGAAATTAATGCAGGTTGTCTCAAAAGCACAATTAACTGAATGTTTCTTAACTGTGGGGACCAAAAGAGAGAGATCCTGGAGTCTACAAAAGGAGACACATAATCAAATGTTTGAATAATCAAAAATTAAGACTTTATTGGCCCAGTAAATTTCTTGCTTTATGTTTTTACAAGTTCTGTTTTGAATATTTCTTATTAAAGTTATCCTATGTGGGTATTTTATTTTGAAACGTCTTATAGGTTGTATGTTTGACAGTAAGGGGGAAAATGTAATCAAAATTAGTATTCCTTCTCTATACATACTGCTACTTGACGATTCTTTTCAAAAGAAACTCAGCCTTTTTCTAATTTTAATACTGCTTTTTATTAATAACTTAAGTGATCTAATTCAAAAGCTGTGTTTTTTTTGAATACCATACATGGGGGTTAAGGTGACGTTAAAATAGTTTGCAGTAAAATAGAAAGAATCGGCTTAAGTCATTTAATCATTTCAAGTGCATTTTGCATCTTTTAAAAATAAGTTTGAGAAATTTAAGAGAATTTTGTTTTCATTAAGTTTTGTGTGTCTTTTGTTATGCCATATAAATTCCCTTATATGTGTTTAAAGGATAAAATGATTAGGTCATTTACATTCACTTGTAGCAGTTACATGAGAATTTGAATTTTGTTGTGTTTCGGTTTGTTCATTCCTGTGAATGAGAGTACGGTTAGGTGAGATTTTCTGTTACGGTATCCACACTCACCATTTGGTCCTCCTTAATCTTTGAGGGTTTCAGTAAAAATTGTTCACTTAAAAAACAAAAAAACACTCAATTCATTCTCTTTCTCTCTCTCTCTCTCTCTCTCTCTCAGCTTTATTGAGGTATAATTTACCTATCACAAAATTCACCTATTGTAAGTGTGCAAGTCAATTATTATTGACAAATTTGTACAGTTGTGTAGCTATCACTGCAATCCAATTTTAGAACATTTATATCACCCCCGAAAATTCCCTTGAGCCTGTTTGCAGCCTCCATTCCCAACCTGAGCCCTAGGCAAATACTGATCTGTTTTCTGTTTCTATGATTGGCTTTTGGGCATTCATATAAATGGAATCATACAATATGCAGTTTTGTTTTGTTTTACAATATGTCGTCTTTTGCTTCTGGCTTCTTTACCTTAACATAATGTTTGTGAGTATAATCTGTGTTGACCGTATATAAGTATTTCATTCTTTTTTATTGCTGAGTGTTCCATTGTGTGGATATGTCGCATTTTGTTTATTCTCTAAATGGACATTTGGATTGTTTCTAGTATTTGGCTTTTATGAATAATGCTGCTGTGAACATTTATATACAAGTCTTGGTGTGGACATATGTTTTAATTTCTCTTGGTTTGATTCTTGGGGTGGAATTGCTGGGGGTTTGTGATGATTTTGAGTTAATTTTTTGTATGGTGTGAAGTAAGGATCTAAGTTTATTTTTCTACATATACAGATATTCAGTTGCTCCACACCATTTGTTGAAAAGATTATCCTTTCTTCCATTGAATTGTCTTGGCAGCTTTATGGAAAATCAGTGCCTGGAGTATATATAAGTATTATCAACCTCCTGTGGCTGTCTCATCACCTGGAACTTCCTGTAAAGTCCTCAGGTCCAATTAGTCCATTGCTTGCTCCAAACAGGACTACAACCTCAGGAGATGATGGCCCTCCCTGTTGCCACTGAGATGGCTACTTATTAAACTGATAGTGCTCTAAACCAAGTTAAGTCCTATTTGGCAGTGGCAGCAAAGCTGCTGGTTTTTATGGCCTGTGCCACCCTGGTAAACTGCTTTTTGGAGTTGGAATTGGGGAAAATGAGAGTAGCCTCAGGCAAAAATGCCACAGGCTGGCATTGTTCTTAACTAAAGTTAAGTAGTTTTCATGAATAAATACTTCTTAGTTTGTTGTATGCCTTTGGTTGATTCCAGAGTGCTGAAAAGTCATGTCTCTTTTGAGCCCATTCTACTCAGGCTTTCTTTTCCATCATTTCACTGAAACTGCATGTTACGCTCAATCCAGTAGTCATTTCTTACTCTCCGTCTTACTTCACCTATTAGCACTGTTTGACAGAATTGATTATTCTTTCCTTCTTGATGTCTTGGCTTCCAGGATACCACTTTATCTTGGTTGGTCTGTGTCATTGTGTGCTCCATTTTAATGACTTCCTTTCACTCATTCCTCCTCATCTTCACAACCTATAAAACTTGTAGTACTCTAGGGATTTTATCTTTTCTGAGGACACTGTTTTCCCTGTTGCCTTCTCAAATGATGCTGCCATCGTTGACCAGCTTTTTTTTTTCTTCCCATAGCTCTCGGGCCCTGGGCTTATAGATAAAGCAGATGTCTTCTTTACTCTCCATCTGCAGCTTTCAGATTATGTTCCTCTCTTCCCTAAAATTCTCTACCTTTGAATCTCATGTCATCAGATTATTTATTTATGACTCCTTATTATTACTGTTGACTATATCTCCTGGCTCATTCCCTGCAATGATTTCTGATGCTGACTACCTGAAGTTAGGCTAAAATTCACAAGTTAAGGGCACAGTCCTCCACAAGACTACTGTCACTTCAAACAACAGCTATACGCTTGAGGGATCCCAGAACCACCCTCATTTTTGACCAAATGGCTACAAATTTGAGGATTCTGACTACTTTTTCCATTTTGATAATTCATTAAAACAACTCATAGAACTCAGGAAAGCACTATATGTTTGGGTACAGTTGTATTGTGGCATAAAGGATATAAATCAGAATCAGCCAAAAGAAGAGACACAAAGGTCTGGGAGACTCCCAGACACGAAGTTTCTGGTGTCTTCTTCCTGTGGAGTCAGGATGCATCGCCCTCCTGGCATAATGATGTATAACAATGATGTGTAAACACAGTTTACAAAGTGTCCACGGTTTTTATTGACGTTTCATATGTGGATGTGATTGATTGAATCATTGACCACTGATTGAACTCAGTCTTCAGCTCCTCTCCCCATCCTGGTCAGGCTGGTATCCCATGGCTCAAAGCCCCAACTCTTGAATCACATGGCTGGTCTTTCTGGCATAGCCAGCCCCCTTCCTGAGTCATTTCATTTCCATAGACCCCCACTGGGGATCATCTTGTTAATATAAATAATCAGAGTCCACCATGAATAATAAAGATACTTTTATCACTCAGGAAATTCCCAGAATTTAGAGACTACCTTTCAGGAACAGGGGAGAAAAGTCAGCCAAATTCTTCATTACTTTTTTTTTTTTTTTTGGTCTTTTTTTTTTTTTTTGGGAAGCCCACCTTTCTCTTACCAATACTATTTCTGATTTTAATTCTAGGTAATTTTGATCATGTAGATATTTTTTTCAACATTTTGGTATTTCAGTCCTTTGAATTCGTCTCCTTCAGTGATCTTGTCTTCTGGTTTACCTCAGTCATTCACTCCTGTGTTCATACCCTAAATCTTGGCTAATAACTGCAATCTCTCCATAATTTCAATTCCATGTATCCCACTGTCTGGCCACCACTTGCTGCATTTTTCCATCTTTCTCCCTCTAATACCCTGATTCCAATAATCCTTTAACCCCACTAGGACCTCTAATCCATTGATTATACCACCGTTTCACACTGTGTCACCATCTTCATATCCTTGCTCCCTTCCTTACTCAGCTTAAATCAATCGTGATTATTCCTGAACATACATAGCCTTGACACCATTTTCTCTTTCTTGATTCGTTGTTCTTGCTGAACCAAAACCACATTTTTGGTTAAATTCAACCTGCCATTTTTTCCATGCCTGCTCCTGTGAAGCTGAATGTGGCTAACAGAAAGCACAAAACCTTACTGATTGGTTTCATTTTAAATTCATGATCACAAAAAAAACCTCATGTGGGACCCTAATGCTGCATTGTGATCATGCTATGTATCCTTAGTCTAGGAGGTAGGAGAATGGATAGATGATTATTTCACACTTTTTCCTCTCGTCTCACACTTCTAATACTTCTTTCCATTCTTTTTGTCAGCTAATGACTTTTCTTCTTACTTTATTGAAAAAGTTGAAGAGAACTTGTAGTGATTCTTCATTTTAATCCCCTTGATAGAATTCTATAAATTGCAAGTTTCGCCAGAAGAACATCTGGAACAATTACTTTTAATGTTGTGAATGCATGTGAAGATTTCCAGAAAAATTGGTAGAGAAAATAAGGTTCTAATAGATCTTGCAGGATTTACAAGGAGAAGGAAAGGGAGAATGTTAAAGAGAAGGACTGCGATAATTTATAAAGGGAAGATTTAAAGGTGATAATAATAAATAAGTTTCCTTAGGTTGTAGGAGGGAGATGGCAAAGTATAGATGAGTGGGGTTTAAAGTTGTATGTGGGTTAACTGAAACTTTGCCCTTAAAGCTTTATCCTTCTCTTTTTTTTAACCTCTGATTTTATTTTCTGTTTCTGTATTGGTCTATCCTCACCCTTTCTCTCTCTTTCTCTTCTCTTTTACTCATCGATTGTAACTATTTTGCTTCATGTCAGTCTTTTCTATGTCCTAATCAAGAAAATTATCTTGGTAGTCTTCTCTTTTGACTGTCATTTTGTAATTTATTATTTCAGGGTCACAGTTCTGTTATTTAAACAAGACAGAAAAAACTTTTTCTTGATCTGATCCTTCCTTAACTCTTCATTTAAGATTTTACTTTATCTGAAATAGAATCCTTAGTTCTAGTTTTGTTTACTCCCTGCCAGTCCCCATTATTTTGACCTTTATTTTCCATCTGAACAGCTGTCTCAAATTTATATTGTTCATTCCATAGCACTTAGGACAGTAGCTTGCATATTGTACTGTGGATATGCTGTAAATATTACTGAGTGAACATAAAAGCTATAATAATACAATGTTCACTTAATTACATTTTTACTTTCTACCTCATCAAGGACACCTTTCTTGATTAAAGCTATTCATTGTTTGATCCTCTGCTGATAAAATTTTTATCTTAATGAATATAACACTTATTTTTTAATAACTGGGTTTTGTGTGTATGTTAGTTGACACCCCACTGTTTCATTGCTCTACTGATGGAATAATCTAACACATTCTGTTAAGTGAAAAGTTTTGTGGAATAGTTGCCTTTACTGATCAGTTGTTAGATCTTTCTTCTAGATCCTTTTACGTACATACTATGTTAGTTAGGATTGGGTTCAGTTACATGTAACAGAAACCCAAGTGCAGTGGCTTAATCAAATAGAATTTTTTTTTTCTTCAGGTAACAGTAAATCTGGATATAGGCATTTCAGGGTTTATGGCAGTTCCATGATGCCATCAGGGACACAGGCCCTTCTGTACTTCTTCTCTGCTATCCTTGAGGGTGGCTTATGCCCTGTGATTGCAGGATGGCTCTTTCCTCTCCAGATATCTTAGCTTTTTGTCAGTCAGAGAGTAGTTTTCCTTGAAGCTTTGCCCATAAGCCTTATGCTTTCCTCTCATTGGTTATAACTGGGTTACATGGTGACCATAGGCTGCAAGGAGTCTGGGATGTTGATATTTTAGGCATATCACAACCTTTTCCAAAATTAATATTCTGAGAATTTGGGGTAGGTAACTAGCAGTTGGTAGGTGATGAGCAATCAAATCATCCATCTCTATTCCTTAAAACAGCCTTGCAAGTTAGATGGTATCATGTTCATTGCAGAGGAGAAACTGAGGGTCAGAGAGGCTATTATAAATGACTCTATGCCAATAAATTTAAAAACCTAGGGGATATGGGTAAATTGCTGACACACACAACCTACACAGATCAAACCAAGAAGAAATAGAAAACCTGAACAGACCAATAACAAGTAACAAAATTGAATCCATAATAAAAAGTCTCCCAACAAAGAAGAGTCCTGAACTAGATGGCTTCAATGCTGAATTCTGCTGAACCAATAAAGAGGAATTAACATCAGTTCTTCTCAAACTATTCTAAAAAACTGGAGTCAAAGGAATTCTTCCTAACTCATTGTACAAGGTTAGCTAGCATAACCCTGGTACCAAAACCAGACAAGGGCACAACAAAAAAAGAAAACTGTGGGCTAAGATCTCTGATGAACACAGATGCAAATATCCTCAACAGAATACTGGCAAATCAAATCCAATACATCAAAAAGATTATAAACCATGATCAAGTAAGATTTATCCCAGAAATGCAAGGATAGTTCAATATACACAAATCAATAAATGTGATATATCACATCAACAGAATGAAGGACAAAAACTGTATGAGGATCTCAATAGATGTGCAAAAAGTATTTTATAAAATTCAATATCCCTTCATGATAAAAACTCTCAGTAAATTAGGTAT
The DNA here is from genome assembly GCA_963574885.1 of Lepilemur ruficaudatus. Taxonomy (NCBI): domain Eukaryota; kingdom Metazoa; phylum Chordata; class Mammalia; order Primates; family Lepilemuridae; genus Lepilemur; species Lepilemur ruficaudatus. Next base: position 8,937 of record CAUYRT010076899.1, read on the forward strand.
AGAAGGAAAATACATCAACACGATAAAAGCCGTACACGACAAACCCACGTTTAACATCATAATGGGGAAAGCAGAAAGCTTTTCTTCTAAGATCTAGAACAAGACAAGGATGCCCACTTTCACCACTCTTATTCAACATAGTACTGGAAGTCCTACCCAGAGCAATCAAGCTTCCCTTCCCAGCCTCTAGTAACCACTATTCTACTCTCTACTTTTATGAGATCAACTTTTTTAGCTTTTACATATGAGTGAGAACATGCAGTGTTTAACTTTCTATTCTGGGTTATTTCACTTAGCATAATGAATGTCCTCCAGTTCCATTCATGCTGCTGTGAATGACAGGATTTCTTTTTTTCTTTTTTTTTTTTGGTGGAAGAATAGTATTCCATTGTGTATATATACTGCATTTTCTTTATCCATTTATCTGTTTTTGAACACTTAGGTTGAGTCCATATCTTGGCTATTTTGAGTAGTACTGCATTAAACATGGGGGTGCAGGTATCTCTTTGATATACTGATTGTCTTCTCTTTGTATAAATACCCAGTAGTGGGATTGCTGGATCATGTGGTGTTCTATTTGTATTTTTTTGAGGGACCTCTATACTGTTCTCTATAGTGGCTAAACTAGTTTACATTCCCACCAACATTATATAAGAAAAGTTTCTTTTTCTCCATATCCTCACAGTATTTGTTTTTTGTTTTTGTCTTTTTGATAATAGCCATAAAAGCTGTCCTAACTGGGGTGAGATGATACCTCCTTGTGATTTTGATTTGCATTTCCCTGATGATCAGTGATGTTGAGCATTTTTTGCATATTTTTTGGCCATTTGTATGTCTTCTTTTGAGAACTATCTGTTAAGATCATTTGCCCATTATTTTTTTTTTTTAAGAGATGAGGTCTCGCTCTGTCACCCAGGCTGGAATGCACTGGTGTGATCATAGCTCACTGCAGCCTTCAACTCCTGAACCCAAGTGATCGTCTCCCCTCGCCCTCCTCAGTAGCTGGGACTACAGGAGTGTGCCACCATGCCTGGCTGATTTTTTAAATCTTTTTCTGTAGAGATGGGGTCTCAATTATGTCTCCCAGGCTGATCTCGAACTCTTGACCTCAAGCAATCCTCCCACCTTAGCCTCCCAAAGTGCTGATATTACAGGCGTGAGCCACCATGCCTGGCCCATTTGCCCATTTTTTTAATTGGATTGTTTGGTTTTTTTGCTATTGAAATGTTTGAGTATATTCTGGTTATTAATCCCCTGTTGGATGAATAGTTTGCAAAATATTTTCTCTCATTCTGTAGATTGTCTTTCACTCTGTTGATTGTTTCCTTTGCTGTGCAGAAGGTTTTTAGTTTAATATCCCATTTATGTTTAATTTTTCATCTGTGCTTTTGAGGTCTTATTCATAAACTCTTTTACCAGACCAATGTCTTGAAGCATTTCTCTTGTTTTCTTCTAGTAGTTTTATGGTTTTGATTCTTACATTTAGGTCTTTGATCCATTTTGAATTGATTTTTAATAGGGCAAGAGGTGGGAGGTCTAGTTTTATTGTTCTGCATATGCATAGTTTTGATAGCACCAGTTATTGAAGAGATTGTCTTTTCCCCAGTGTTCTTTGCACCGTTGTCAAAACTCAGTTGGCTGTAGATATGTAGGTTAATTTCTTGTTCCTCTATTCTGTTCCATTGGTCTATGTTTCTGTTTTTATACAGTACCATGCTGTTTTGGTTACTATAGCTTTACAGTATATTTTGAAGTCTGGTAGTATGATGCCTCCAACTTTGTTCTTTTTGCTTAGGATTGTTTTGGCTATTTGGGATCTTTTGTGGTTTTATACAAATTTTAGGATTTTAAAAAAAATTCTGTGAAAATGTCATTGGTATTTTGGTAGGGACCAAGAGCATAGTATGTTTTTCTATTTGTTTGTATCCTTTTCAATTTCTTTCATCAGTGTTTTGCAGTTTATTTTGTAGAAGTCTTTCACCTCCTTGGTTAAATTTATTCCTAAGTATTTATTTTTTTGGTAGCTATTTAAATGGGATTGTCTTGATTTCTTTTTCAGCTGGTTTGCTATTTGTGTATAGAAACAGTACTAATTTTTGTAAGTTGATTTTGTATTCTGCAATTTTACTGAATTCGTTTATGAGTTCTAAGAGTTTTTTAGTGAAGTCATTAGGTTTTTCAACATATAAGATTATGTCCTCTGCAGACAGGGGCAGCTTGACTTTCTCCTTTCTAATTTGGGTACCTTTTATTTCTTTCTCTTGCCTGATTGCTCTCATCGCTCCAAGTTTTTTTTTTTTTTTTTTGAGACAGAGTCACACTCTGTTGCCAGGGCTAGAGTGAGTGCCGTGGTGTCCGCCTAGCTCACAGCAACCTCAAACTCCTGGGCTCAAGTGATCCTTCTGCCTCAGCCTCCCAAGTAGCTAGGACTACAGGCACATGCCACCATGCCCGGCTAATTTTTTGTATATATTTTTAGTTGGCCAATTAATTTCTTTCTGTTTTTAGTAGAGACGAGGTCTTGCTCTTGCTCAGGCTGGTTTCGAACTCCTGACCTTGAGCGATCCATCTGCCTTGGCCTCCCAGAGTGCTAGGATTACAGGTGTGAGCCACCGCGCCTGGCCAACTCCAAGATTTTTACTTCTTGCAGGACACTGAAACATAGAAATTAGAGAAGTGACATGATTAAAAAGGCATGTTAGGAAGATCAATATTGTCTGTAGTTTTAATAGTCCATGTCATAAGTTTCTGCTAAATGTGATCTTTTTGATTCACTTATATTTTTGCTTGGTGAGAATCATAATTTTTCTTGCCAGATAAGGGGAAAATATTAGTATCTGGGAAATCAGATTGTTCTGTTTTCAGAATGCCTTAGGCTGGACTGACTTTCTTATTCTAATTACTTTTTTGTAGATTTTTCTTTAGCACTTAAGCTTTGCTCAAACTATAATGAGATTTTCTCTGTATATTGGAATTAATGCTCTTCATGTAAGAATGATTTATGAAGTTTAAATGCTGTTGATGTACAGTGAGTTCATATATTAAGGCATAGTAACAGTTGCTCTGGGTTACAGCCAAATATAAGCAAATCAGGAATTTAGAGGAAAATAAATAACGAAGGGGAATTTTTTAAATGGTATACAATTAGGGCTACATAATGAGGGCAAAAATAATAAGGTGATTCTCATTGATTATGATTTAAATACACCAGATTTACAACACTGACACTCAAATACAGCTTTGAAGCTTCTTTCAGAAGACAAAACCAGCACTGGCTCCAGTTCTTTAGCATGTCCAGAAACTGAGCATTAGAGACAGAAGGAAGCAAGATAAGTGTTCTTTTTTTTTTTTAGGATGGAGAAAAGGACACAAGATTTTTGTGCAAACTTCCACTGAACTTTATTTCAGGGATGCTATGAAAGTTATTTTTACTTATGCATAATCATAGTAGATACTTAGCAAATATTTGTTTAGTTAAACCTCTAATCTCTCCCACTCTGAGTAGTATACAGCTGGAGCACTACAGGATGTCTTATAAACTCCCATTACACTTTATATTTCTCTTGTGGTACCTAGCTCCTTCTATTTTGAATTGTACTTAGAGTCACTCCTCCTTAACTCTCATTACCAGACTGGATACTGCTTTTAAGCAATTGAAATGACAAATCAAGGACTCTGATTTTTGAGAATGAGGGAACTAAAGACCAGAGGAGACTAATGCCTAGGACTCTAAAGCCTCCATTTTTATCACCACATATGTTGAAACCACTTCCTAAAATTTGGGGATGGGATTTGGGGGAGTTCCACTCAACTTTTTTTTGTGCTGTTGAATGCCAGGTTTTGCCCTCTGCATCCATGGGCTCCACATCTGCAGGCTCAATAAATTAGAATAAAATAAATTAAAAAATACAGTATAGAAACTACATAGCACTTATGTTGTGTTGGGTATAAGTAATCCAGAGATGATTTAAAATATACTGGAAGATGTACCTAGGTTATATGCAAATATGCCATTTTATGTAAGGGACTTGAGCATCCATGGATTTTGGTATTTATGGGGTGTGGGATGTGGGGGTGTCCTAGAAAAAACCCCTTAGGATACTGAGGGATGACTATATGTGCCTGTCTTTCTCTTCAGTGATCTAACTATTAATAGAAACCTTTTAAGTTTGCATAGGTTAGTGGCAAGATTGAGCCTAAGATTTATGTTTATGTATCCCTTGCATAGCCATGACACACCCCAGTGCTATAGTTCTTATGTGATATGTTGTGAGACTCTGTTGTCCTCTGAACTCTTTAGACATGGTATAAATTTTTGATCAATGTGTGAAGTTTATTTTTGTCCTAACTGAGTATATTATTAGTTCATTGTTTTCAATTTGACTGCTAAGCTGTTAAGTGATATGGAATAACTTACTGTAGGAATCATTTTAAACTGGTGCCAAAGAAAAAATCAAATGTTTTCACTAAGAGCTGAAAATTTTGCTCTTACATATAAAAAGATATATAAACAGTTCTTAAATAGCAACACAGCATTTGGACAGCCACACTAATAGTGTGGCAAATAGGCATTGAGACATTGTATATATATTATTATATATACACACACTATATACATAATGTATATATACGTATATGTATAATAGTAACTGTGTTATACATATTGGATGCTATATAATTGTATTTGGTTTCTGTTGCTACTGTAACAAATTACCACAAGTTTAGTGACTTAAAACAACACAAATATATTATTTTTAGAGTTCTTACAGTTCTGAAAGTCCACAAGTTTGAAATGGGTTTCGTCAGGGGCTAACACAAGTTTTTGGCATACCTCTGTCCCTTTTGGAAGCTTTAGGAGAGAATCTGTTTCTGTCCTTTTCCAGCTCCTAGAGGCCATCCACGTTCCTTGCTTGTGGCCACATTACTCTGATGTCCACTTTGGTATTTACTTTCATCATCATGTTTCTTCCTTTGACTCTTCTGGTTTTTTTTTTTTTTTTTTTTTATCTTTTAAGGACCTTTGTGATTACATTAGGCCCACCTCGATAAAAGCCAGGATAATCTCTGCCTGTAATCCTAGCACTCTGAGAGGCCGAGGCGGGAGGATTGCTCAAGGTCAGGAGTTCGAAACCAGCCTGAGCAAGAGCGAGACCTCGTCTCTACTATAAATAGAAAGAAATTAATTGGCCAACTAAAAATATATAGAAAAAATTAGCTGGGCTTGGTGGCGCATGCCTGTAGTCCCAGCTACTCGGGAGGCTGAGGCAGTGGGATCACTTGAGCCCAGGAGTTTGAGGTTGCTGTGAGCTAGGCTGACGCCACGGCACTCACTCTAGCCCGGGCAGCAGAGTGAGACTCTGTCTCAAAAAAAATAAAAAAAAGCCAGGATAATCTCCATATTTTAAGGTTCTTAATTTATTAATCACATCTGCAAAGTCTTGTTGCCATGTAAGGTAACACATTCACAAATTCTGGAGATTAGGATGTGGACACCTTCGGGGAACCTTTATTAACTTTGACTTTGTTCAGCTCTGTTCGTATTTTTCTCAAGTTTTGGCTATTTTAGGTCCCTTGCATTTCCGTGAGTTTTAGGGTCAGTTTCTTAATTTCTCACTAGGATTTTGGTAAGTATTATGTTGAATCTATAGATCAATTTGGGGAGTATTGCCATCTTGACAATATTGTCTTCCAATCCATGAACATGGATGTCTTTCCATTTAATTAGGTCTTCTTTAATTTCTATCAATGATGTTTTATAGTTTTCAGTATACAATTTTTACTAATTTTGTTAAATTCAGTCCTAAGTTTTTTATTCTTTTTGATACATTGTAAATGGACTTTTTTTTTAAATTTTATTTTTGGATTGTTTATTGCTAGTGTACAGAAACACAACTTTTTAAAAAAGTATATCTTGTGTCCTGCATATTCTATGAATTCATTTATTGGCTCTAATAGTTCTTTGGTGCATTCTTTAGGATTTTCTATATATAAGGTCATGTCATTTGTGAATACAGACAGATTTACTTCTTCCTTTCGAACTTGGATGCCTTTTGTTTCTTTTTCTTGCCTAATTAACTGCCCTGGCTAGACCTTCCAGTACAGTGTTGAATAGAAGGGGTAAGAGCGGACAATCCTGTCTTGTCTATCTTAGGAGGAAAATGTTCAGTCTTTCAGCATTAGGTCTGATGTTAGCTGTAGGTTTGCAGGTTCTTAAATGGATGCTCTTTATCAGATTGAGGAAAGTTTCTTTCTGTTTCTAAGGCGTTGAGTGTTGTTCTTTTTTTTTAATCATGAAAGGGTGTTGACTTTTGTCAAATGCTTTTTCTATGTCTATTGAGGTTATTGTTATGGTTTTTGTCTTTTATTAATATGGGATATTGCACTGATTTTTCATATGTTGAATCAACCTTGCATTACTAGGATTCACTCATCAATTCTTGAATTTGAGAAAATTCGTTAAGGATGTGGTCATTTGAAGACTCATAGTCTGAGATTTCCCTTATACGATCAATTTCACCTTTATCATTAGAGTCTGGAGTACTGCCTCATCTTCTGATAGATTAATAATAATTGTGATTCATCTTTCTCTGGCAATATTCTTCTCTTTGACATGTTGGGTGGAAAATAAAAATTCCTATAACCTCAACTGTGTCCCTTGAGAGCTTAAAAAACAAAAAACAAAAAAGCACAAAGCTGGTGTGTCCAAACTTCTTTTATATCTTCTTGAAAGATGATACAATACTTTGGGCAAAGCAATAAGAAAGCTGAAAGAAGATGAAATAATGATCATTTATTTTAATATTGCATCATTCTTTTAGATTAATCTAGCGTTTCCATTTTCTTCTGATATTTTTTCATATCTTTTATAGTGAACATTGTAGAATAATGCTATTTTTTTCAAGATCTTTTATAAATCCTATTATCTTGCCTGACAAGCTCACATTGCTTCCTGGGAAGGGCACCCTGCAGGGGCTGAGAAAATGTTGGCAGCTGTAGTAGGTTTGGCGTGGACAAAGTAGGGACATATAGATGCTTAGCCCATGGTATAAGGATCCAGAATCTGGGATGGATTGAGAACTCACTCAATTATAAATCTGTGTGGACAGACTACTGTCTGTTGTGAAATATTTGATTTTGTTGGAATTCAGAAGTTAGGCAACTTAGTCTAATGGGGAGGAAGGTTGGGGGAGATCTTTGAGGTAAAGAGATACACTGGGTCAACTAGCTCCCAATACTGGCCACCAGGTGGCCCAGGGCAGTTTAGGTGCCATCTGAAAGAGCTTTGAAGGAGAGGAAAGGGGAAGGCAGTACCTAACCTGCTTAAAGGTTTTGTATAGGTGAAGATTTATAATTTAAGCAGTATTTGTACTACATACAAGGCTGGGTCTGGAGCCCATCATCAATTACTTCCCTAACTCAAGACAAGAGTCAATATTAATTGTCCCACATTCCTTCCTGTGCCCTCCAGTCTTGAATGAGGTTGCATAATTTGAAACTCTACAATGCAGTTCAAAATTTGTTAGGGAAACAATCAGAGATTATCTTTGGTCTCGACTCGGGTAATTTTGTTGATCCAAAGACTTTTCTAGATGTAACTTGTTGAGAGAAGTTCTGGTATGAGTAGATATTTTGTGGTGGCTGTATATTTTAGCAGATACACTAGACTTCTTTTGGTCCTTCCCATATGTATTAGGCCATTAAAAATGAAATGTCCAATTTTGAATCAAAAGTTTAGTTTATTATATCTCAAACTAAGCAGTACAATTAATCAAAGTATGCGCCTAAACTATTGACAAAGTTTTGCCATTTTAATGGTAGGTTGCTTATGCCAGCAGCAAAGAAGCCTGGAGAGCGAGTGACCATGAAATCACCAAAGGCATTTTCCACAGCTTGTTGACAATTGAATATTTTTCCTTGGAAGAAGTGGTCCAAAGCCTGGAAGAAGTGGTAGTCAGTGGGTAGCAAGGTCTGGTGAATACAGTGGATGACAGAGTTTCCAAGTCCAGCCTCTGTAGTTTGAGTAGCGTTTTTGTTTGTTTGTTTCTTTCTTTTTGCAACATGTGGTCTTGCAGGAGGATTGGCCTGTCTCTATTGACCAGTCTTGGATGCTTAATCACAAGCATCTCCATCATTTCGTCTAATTGGTTGCAGTGGATATCTGCTGTAATTGAGCAGGTTTCATGAAGCCGTAGTGGATAATACTAGTGCTGGACTACCAAACAGACACCAGTAGCTTTTTTCGATGAATATTGAGTTTTGGAGTGTGTTTTGGCACTTCATCTTTATCTAACCATGGTGTCAAATGCTTGCGATTGTCAAAAATAATCCATTTTTCATCACATGTAATACTATGGTGTAGAAATGGTTTGCCTTTATGTTGTGACAGCAAAGAAAGGCAAGCTTCGAGACAATTTCTTTTCTGATGCTCGCTTAATTCATGTGTTACGCATCTATCCAGCTTCTTTACCTTGCCCATTTATTTCAAATGGTCCAATATTGTTGAAATAGTAACATCAAACTTTGCTGCTAGTTCGTGCATAGGTTGACATGGATTCGCTTCCACTGCCACTTTCAGCTCATCATTATCCACCTTGGTTTCAGGTCACCCACCTAGCTCATTTTCAAGATTAAAATCACCAGAATGGAACTTCTCAAACCATTAATGTACTGTGCATTCCTGAACACTTTGTTGATATTTTGAGCTTTCTGCACTGCATTGGTTCTACAATGGAACTCATTTTAAAAAATAATACAAATTTTTGACTTATTCATGATTTCACAAAAATTGCTATTAAAAAAAATTTGAAAGATAATCACAAGCCATAATGTACATTTGAAAGAATGAGGATGTGCCTTCACAATAAAAGCAAACCAAAACCAAACAACCCCCCCACCAAAATAAACAGGAAGTGTCAAAGTGAAATGTCAGAGATACCAACTGTCAAACTTAGTACTTAAGGAAATCGGACATTCCATACTTAATATATATTTTTACCTTCTGTTATCTTTAATTATAAGTACTTCCAAAGTTACTTCGTGGAATATATTTAAGGCATTTAGCAATTTATCTCAGTCAACATTTAAAGAAAGCCAGTCTTGATAATATACTGGTCCGTCATTATGCCTTTCACAGGTGGAAAAACATGCAGTTTCCAGATAGTGGACAAATGATTTGTCTTTCTTTTATTGGCCTGGCCCCATTATTGTTTATAATTTTTTTTCTGAAGATAGAGTTTTTACTTTTTAGAGCCTCAATTCATGTTAGATTTATCTTTCTGTGTGATATACTCACAGTTCACACTGTTGCATCTGTCATTGGTTACTTCTCCCAGTATGGTTATATATAATACGCACACTTTTGAATTCTTCCATTTGTCCCTATTTCTCTCTTTATTTATTCTTTTGAGATTATTTATGACTCCACTTTTTGGAGTCTCTCATGCTTTCAACAAATATTGACTAAATTCCTTTTGTATTCTAGCTACTGTGCTAGTTGTTATGTCTTCAGTGGTGACCTGGCTTTTGCAGTTTAATGGGATAAACATGCTAAATGTTAAATAAGGTTAGTCATTAATTATGTACTTCTGCCATTTTTTTCTTTAGGTTTTCCATTTAAGGAGTCACGCTATCTTTTAGATGTTTTAAAAACATGCATTTAAAAAATCAAGGACATACATTTAACTGTTTAACATCTCTTCTTTTGTAACTATGTATTATAAAATGATATTACTATAAAATGATAAATGATATTATTATAAAATGTTTTATTCCAACATTTCCATCACGTCTGCATCATTAACCACTGCATCCTTGTCTGTAGTGTTTAAAAATTTATTTGAAATGTTTATTAAAAGTGTTAGCGTGTGTTTGTGTTGTTCCCCTACAAAAATTCCCCTGAAAAAGAAGCTCTAAGTTGAAAAATGATAGAAAATGGATAACATTTAATTTAAATATATACAGCTTTTTGTAATTATACCAATAGTTTTGTATTCAACAGTTCTCTGAAGGTAATATCCAAAGTAATATTGTGGAGAGAATCATAAAAGATTTTTGTGGGTTGACTGTAGACATACTGCTTAATTCATCATTTGGATCAATTTGCATTCTTGTTTTTATAATTAGATCTATAGACAATATCTTAGTATATTATTTTTCCTTATCTTTTTATTTTATTAGTATTTGAAGCATTTTCTTCAGTCTTTATAGAACTTTAAAAGCATTTTAATGGTATAATTTATTTATTAGGCCTAGTTCTAATGTCAGGAAACTTATTTCTCAAATTGGAAACGAGGCTGAAAATAAGAGTAAGTTAATCCACTACAAAACCAAAAATGAGAATAAAAAATAATAAACAGGAAAAGGATATAGAAAAAGAGATTTTTAAAAAGTTGACTATTTATTTTAGAAATAAATATGTATCTTTGTAGGACCTATAAGTGTGCCAGCAGGTAGAAATACTTATGCTCTTAAAACTATTTTGCATATTTTCATTTCTGGGTCACATTGTAGCTAACTATTGTTATTAAATCTTAAAATAATTTAAATGTATAAAATAAGTATCTCAGTTATGTTATCAATAAAAGGGTACTGCAAATATTTTTTTTAAATAAAAAATAAAAGCTGACTAATGGAATGGAAAAGTGAATGGCAATACCATGAATATCAAAATAGTACAGAAGTACTTAATAGTTAATTTGATTGCATTATTGATTACATAAACAGTTTTATGAAGGGGATATTGCACTTTTAAAAAAATAACAGGGTAAGAAAAGTGCTTTAAATATGCAGGAGGGATAAACATTGAAAATGATTATTGATTGTCCACTAATAAGATAGTAGAAGATGACATTGAAATAAGGTAATTGAGTCTCTAGCCTTGGTGAGCCATTAAGAAGTCAATACTTCTCCTGAATGGTTTAGAACAGGTGTTACAAACAAAAGCTTAGAGGCCATGCAGATAACATAATGTTCAAATCAGTTAAGTGTAAGGCAATTAAAAATGAGTGGGGGCCTGTGAATGGTTTTTATTTTCCTGTCCAGAGATTTCACTTGCCAGAAATTTATCCAGTGATTTCTCCTGAGAGAGTTAACATTTTAAATTTTGGATATAAAGTTTGAAAAAGTAGGATGAAATTTAGACATGTATTATTGCCAGTTAGATCAAACTACTTTTTCCCACTTAGCTTCACTTTGTTGAGTGTCTATATTAACATTTCATTATAAGCAATTTTCTTATACATGTTAACTTGAATAAGAAAGTCATTTTCTTATTGAGGCAGTGAGACATGAAACTTTCTGGGCAAGGTGGTTCCAGTCAGCCAAGGGTAATTCTCTGGAGAATGGGGGAGTGACTCTGAGCCATTAACACCTCAGTTATTCAAATTTTAAATAATTTTAGTTAACACATGTATATCTGCTACTTAGAGTTTATTGTTAACATTTTATTTTGCTGTAATTACCTTATCACATATCTGCCTTCCCATGGCTCTATCCACCAACCCATCAATACACCTTATTTTTTGGTGCATTTCAAAGTAAATCGCAGACATCTGTATGCTTTCCCCTAAATATTTAAGCATGAATATCATTAAGCAGAGTTTAATAATTTACTTTTTTCTTTTGACGTAAAATTTGTATACAGTATGATGAGAAAATCTGATGTGAATAATTGCTGACTTTTGACGAGTGCATGCACCTGTGTATTCCAAATTCCATCAAGATACAGAATATTACTATCATCCTGGACTGTTTGCTAATGCCATTTCTCAGTTAATCTCCATATCTACTCCCAAAAAACAGCCATATTCTGATTTTTTTCTGCCATAGACTACTTTATTCTTGAACTTGTTGTAAATGGAATAATTCAGTGTATACACGTCTATGTAAGGGTTCTTTCAAGCATATTGTATTTTGAGATTTATCTATGCTGTTGAATATATAAGTAGTTCTTACTTTTTTATTTCTGAGTGGTATTCCATTGTATAAGTATCCCATAGTTTGTTTATCCATTCTCCTGTTGATAGACCCCTAAGCTAGTTATTGCCTATTGTAAATAAAGCTGCTGTGAAAATTGTTGTACTGGTCTTTTTATTATGCACGTTTTAATTTCTCTTGAGTAAATATGTAGGGGTGGAATCATATATTAGGTATAAGGACATGCTTATTTTCACAGTAAAGCTGCTAGAATTTCCTCTATGGTTTCTGAAACCACAGAAAGCAAAACTGTGGATAAGGGGGGAGGCTATTATATCTTGGATATCAAGTCTTATATATATGTTTTTGAATAATTTTTCCCAGGATCACTTAAGGCCAAGGATTCAAGACAAGCTTGGGCAACACAGTGAAACCGTGTCTCTAGGAAAAAAAAAAAAAAAAGAAAAAAATTAGCTGGATGTAGTGGCATGTGCCTGTGTTCTAGCTACTCAGAAGGATGAAACAGTAGGATCAATGGAGCTCAGGAGTTCTGGCAGGCCGTGAGCTCTGACTATGCCACTGCACTCTAGCCTAGGTGACATAGCAAGACCTTGTCTCTTAAAAAAATATGTATATTATGCTGTGTTCGTTGTTGGTTCCAATCCAGTTATCACCAGGGCTGTGTAGGTGAATACTTTTAAATGCTCTCTCATCTTTTTCTCCACCCCTTCCCGCTCTTGTGTGTGTATGGTGCTAATCTCATGTCTTTATGTTTCTTTCTGCTCCTTTTGTATCTTCCTTTCTTATCTCTCCTCCTGCCTTTTGTCTTTGGATGTTTGGGGTACTTTTTTTGTATGCCTTTTGTACAAAGATTAGTTTCAATGTATTCTGTAGCTCCTTTGTAAACCAATTAAAGAGTTTTTTGAATAAAAAGTTATTTACTTCTAGCTTAATTGCATCGTATTCAGAGAATATACTCTGAAACACATCAGCCCTTTCAAATTTGTTTGTACTGTACGACCCAGCATGTGGTCCATTTTGGTGTTTTGTGTATAGTTTTTATTTGGAAGAGCATAAAATAAATATATATATGCATATATATCAATGTGATGAGGTACAAAATGTCTGTAGTTACTGTGTAGATATTCTATATTTTAGTAATATTTTGTCTGCTTGATCTGGTAGCTGTTGTCAAAGGTGTGTTAGTCTTCCATATGATTGTGGATTTGTCACCTTTTAGTTTTGTGTACTTTTGCTTTATGTATTTTTAAGCATTATTATTAGGTCCATTCAGATTTGGAATTATGATATCTTCTCGTTGGTATGACTTTTTAGTTACTAAAAATGCCTTTATTTTTTAGTAATGCTTTTTGCCTAATATTGGCATATTTATGCCAAATTCCTTTTAGTTGATCTTTGAATGGTATCTTTTCCCATCATTTTAGATTCAGTCTTTCTGTGTCTATATAATAGTCTTTTTCTAGAGTATTTAACATAATGGATATATATTGAGTTTAAATCTACCATCTTAGTACATGTTTTACATTTTATCCACATGTTTATGCTACATTTTCTCTCATGTCTTACTTTCTTTGGTTTAGTCAAATATTTTTAATTATTCTTTTTATCTCTTTAATTAGCTTTTTTCTTTTTCTTTCTTTCTTTTCTTTTTTTTTGAGTCAGGGTCTTGTTCTGTTGCCCTAGCTAGAGTGCAGTGGCATCATCATAACTCGCTGCAACATCAAACTCCTTGGCTCAAGTGATCCTCCTGCCTTAGCCTCTCAAGTAGGAACTACAGGTGCATGCTACCATGCCTGGCTAAATTTTCTATTTTTAGTAGAGATGGGGTCTCGCTCTTGCTCAGGCTGGTCATGAACTTTAGTTAGCTCTTAATGGATATCCTAGAGATTACTACATGAGTTTTTAAAGTTATTGAAGTCTAAATGATTACTTCTGTTATTCCTAGATAATACAGATATCATAGAGACTTTTATTCCATTTATCCTACTCCTGCCTTTTTTTGTTGTTGTCGCATTTTAAATCTACGTATGTTTTAAATTTAACAGGCTATGAATGTTGTTATTTTTATATGCATTGTTCATTCGTGCTTACCAACATAGTTAGACTTCCCATGGCTCTTCCTTTTTGTGTTTCTATGCTTTTTATTTGAGTATTATTTTCTTTCTGTTGAAAGAATTGTCTTTTAGTATTTCTTTTAGTGATGAATTCGTAGGTTTTTCTTTTCTGAAATTACTTTTTTCATTTTTCAAAGATATTTTTAGCTGAGAATAGATTGCTTGATACCTATTTTCTTTCAGAAATTTAAAGTATCACTCCATTGTCTTTTGCCATTTACCATTTCTGTTTAAAAAAATTATGTTAGTCTGTTGATTGTTGCTACTTTAAATGTGTTTATTTTGTTGTCTAGCTATTCTAAAGATTGTCTTTGATTTTTAGCATTTTGGCTATGATTTGCTTAGTGTTTTTCTTTGTATTTATTCTGCTCACGTTCAACAGGCTTTAAGATGTGGCTTCATGTCTTTCATTAATGCCAGAAAATTTTTGGCTGTATCACTTCCAGTATTGCTTCTTCCTATTATTCACATTGTTTTTTTTTTTTTTTTGACTTACCCATAATATGTATGTAAGAACTTTTCAATGGGTTCCATATGCATGTAATATGGTTTTGTATATTTTTCAACTTTTATCTGTCTGTTCCTTGGTTTGAATATTTTCTGTTGATCTATGTTCTGCTTCATATTCACTCTATTCAATGTGATGGATACACCAAGTACTAACAGCATTTGCCGTCAATTCTGCTTTGAAGAAGAGCAAGGGTATAGGAGCAATAATTGCACTATGAGGGAGTAAGGAAGAAGACTTTGTTATTGGATTGGACATACTGAAATACGTTCATGTTATGATTGAAATGATTCAATAGAGAGAAAAATTAAAGTTTTGAAGAGAGAAAACAAAGATGAGTTTTTGATGAAAGTCCTTGAGAAGGGGTGAGAGTATCTAATCCAAAGCATGGCCAGAAGAGGTTTTCTTTGATAGGAGTGGGCCATAGAGAGGATAGGCACTGCTTCATGTATATCAGTAGTCTTGTGAGATGGCTTGATCAGTGGAAAATCTGCAGGTGCTATATGTTTCTAGAATCTTTGTGTTTGTGTGAGGAATATGGGAAAATTGAGTAATGGAGAGTCAGGTGAGAGGTAGACTATATTTATAGCTACCTAATTATGTTTTCTATTTCTCTGTATCCTCAGTAATACCTATCTTTATTTCTTAGCATAGTCAAAGTAGTATACTTTTAAGGAACTATGTGAATGTTTAATGGTCTTTTTTTTATCATATAGGTATAATTTTGTACTACATATTTAAACAGTTAATTCTTTATGGTAGATTTTAATTTCTTAGTAGTATTTTGGGTATAAAATCAAGTTTTCTTAAACATACTTTCCTTTATTTTCTTTTAGAGTTGTGTGCTAGCATAGCATAACCATGTTTCGGAATAGTCTCAAGATGCTTCTTACTGGTGGGAAATCAAGTCGTAAAAACAGATCAAGTGGTAAGTGACTATGCTACATTTATTGTGTGTGATATTTTAGAAATAGAAGTTGTTTTAGGCATTTGAATTAAAGGTGTAACACTTCATATATTTATTAAATGATTAATTTAGAGAAAAAAGTTTACATTTTTATAAGTTGTCATACTCTTTTTTAAGAGATAGGAGTACTTGAATACTTAGCAGGAACATTCAGGTAAAGGAAAAGTTTGTGAAGGAAAAATATTTATTTCTAATATATGGGAGAGTAATGTGCCTGTGCATATACTTATTCAAAACCTTCCAGAGCTAAATTTAATTTTTGAATTACTGTGAAATTACTGAAGTCCTAGGTACTCTCTGGGGAGGAAAACTGTAAAAATAGGAATGGTACCTAAAGGTTTATACAGAAAGTGAAATATAAGATGAATATTTTTATAGCCATTAAAATAAATTTTCTGAAGTGTGTGTGTTTTTAATTTAAAAACAAGGGGATAAGTCTTAGACTTTTAAAGTAAATAAAATTATATGTACTTTTTTTGGTAAAAAATGTTGAAGAGAAATGTATTAGATGTTTGTTTTTAGTTAATGGGTGGTAGACTTTTATTGTGTTCGTCATAATCTCTTCAATTTACTAATTTTTCTGCAATTTATAAATTTACGTTGGTAGTGTTACCAAAAGTTTGGTACTACTTGTCCCTGAGACTGAATGAAGAACAAGGACAAGTGGTTTGAGGAAAAGGAAAGTGAAGTTTATTAATTTGCCACCAAATGAGGAGGATGGCAGACTCTTGTCTTAAACAACCATTGTCTCCACCTTTAAGCAGAAATACAGGGTTTTTAAAGGGGGTTTTCAGCTTCAGGCTATTGCTGTTTAACTATGGTTGATTGTCCTGGTTGGTCTTATCTCCAGTGAAGATGATCTCATGACATTTGCCCAGACAATTCCTGTTGAGCCGTCTCTTGTGGTTTAAGATACTAGTAAACAAAGAACACTCCTCTGCCCCTCTGATTACTGGCTTCAGGCAAGAATGCAGATTTTTAATTCCCAAAATGAATGGGGGAAGGTTTAAAAAGACAACTTGCAATACATTTTGCCCTGTTTCAAGCCTTTACCTCTGTTACAGTAATATACTCATTATCATTCATTTCAAAATAGTTTTATAGGACTGTCAGATTTAGGATTGTTATATCTTCCTGGTGAATTGACTTTTACCATTATGAAATGTCCCTCAGAAACAGGCATTTCTAATAATGCCTGTTGTTTGAAAGTTGACTTTGTCTCACATTACTGTAGCTACTCCAGCCAGCTTTCTTTTAATTAGTGTTGGCAAAGTATGATTTGTTTCATTCATTCTTTTACTTTCAACATTTCTATATGCTTACGCTCGGAATAGCATATAGTTGGGTTTTATTTTTTGTTCAGGCAAGTTTTTTTCTCTTAAGGAAGACTTTGGTCTGTGTTAATTCGGTCATTGATATATTTAAGTTTAAATACAATGCATTGCTGTGTGGTTCCTATTTGTCCTACCAGTTCTATGCTTCTTTCTCTTTACTTCGCATTGATCGAAACATTTTTTATTATTCCTTATTTCCCCTAATAACTTGGAAATTATATGTTCTTTTGTAATTTTTTTCAGTGGTTACCCAAAAGATTAAATTATCCGACCTTGGCTTATCAAAGTTTGATCTTAATTGTATTTTTACCTCTTCTTGGATGATGGAAGAGCTTTAAATTCTTTTCACCTATATTTTAAACTTCACAAGGCATTACTATTACTAATTTGCTCTTAAGTATATTTAGGTCTTAATTTTAGTTTTTGTATATTTTTTTCTAGTTCTAGAACTTCCATTTGCTTTATTTATTTTTTTAATTTGGAAATAATGTTAGACTTATCGAAAGGTTGCATCAGTAGTATAGAGAACTCCATATAACCTTATACAAAGTTTTACTGCATTTGCTTTATCATACCCTTTCTGTATATACATACATACATGTCTCCCTCCCCCCTCACCACCTCTCACTTTTTAAAAAATCATTTGAGAATAAGTTAGATATATCATGCCCCTTTACTCCTAAATTCTTCAATGTATATTTTTTAACTCTAAGCAAATTCTTTTCCATAACCACACAGTGTAGTTATCAACTGTAGGCAATTTAACATTGATAATTTTATCCAATCTAGCATCTGTTTTCCAATTTTGTTAGTTTACCCTATAATGTCCTTTATAGAATTATCCTCCTTCCTGTCCAGGATCTAGTCCAGGATAAGGTATTATATTAATTGTTGTCTTTTCAATCTCATTTAATTTGAAACAGTTTTTCAGCCTTTCTAGGTATTTTTGAGGAATAAAATTATCTCTCTTTTCTTAAAAAATAGATTGTTCCTAATTTTGGATTTGTTTAATGTTTTCTGTGATTAAATTCCCCAGTCTGAATGTTACATAAATGCATGTTGCTTTCTTCTTGAGATCTCACAGGTGGAGGTACACAGTGTTCTTCTGTCACTCCTTAGTTACTTTCATTTTGATGACCAAATCAAGGTGCTATCTGGTTTTGCTGCTATATGGATACTAATTTTCCACTTTGAGCTTAAAAACAATCTGCAGTTAGACACCATTTGGTTCTTTTAGTTGTTTCCAGTTCTTTGCCAAAATTTTCAATCTTGTCTCTTATCTCCTTGAACATAGTAAGTCTATATTTATGTCTATCTGTCTGCATTTGATTAAGTCCACATTTGATAATTCTGTATTTCTATTGTCTGTTTCTTTTGTTTTTTACTCATTTTATTTCCTCTTGTGCTTATTTTTTAAATTTAAGCTTTTTATTTTAGGCTAATTTTAGACTCACAGAAAAATTGCAAGATAGTATATAGAATTCCTGTGTGCCCCTAGCTTAATTTATCCCATTGTTAACATCTTATATGATCATGGTGCGTTAGTCAAAACTGAGAGACCAAAATTGGTTCCATTTCTATTAATGAAACTCCAAAGACTTTTATTTGGAATTCACAGTTTTTTCCATTAATGTCCTCATTCTGTTGCAGAATTCAACCCAGATTACTACATTGCATTTAGTTATTATGTCTCCCTAATCATTAATTTGGTTTAGCAGAAGACATCTGGTCAAGTCTAAGAAACTCTAATTAGTATATCTGCAAAAGTCAGACAAGGAATCTCTTACCAGTTCTTTCATGTTTAACAGTCTACGTTTTTTAATAACACATTGAAATACAAGGTTTTTTTTTTTTTTAAAAAGGAACTCACGTCATATATCATTGATTGCTTAACTTTTTGCATATATAGGATCACAGCAATAAGTGGCACTGTACATACTTGAAAATTTCCCTAAATTATCAAACAACTAGATTTATCATTAGAATAGTATACAGTGGACCTTTCAACTATTTATGAATGAAACATGCTATAAGATATTTTTGGTAATGGCATAATACTAACCTGCTAAGATTAATTCAATGAGATATAATGTACCGAAAGTGCCTGGCATGTATTTAAATGCACTTGCTGGGAGGTTAGTGAGTAGGAGCAGGTTACTTAACTAGCTAGTGAACCTAGCCAACCACTTTTGTACAAGATGGGTTTCTTAGTCCATTTGTGTTGCTATAAAGGAGTACTTGTTTGGCTCATGATTCTGTAAGCTGTACAAGAAACATGGCACCAACATCTGCTTGTGATGAGGGCCTCTGGAAACTTCTACTCATGATGAAATGTGAGAGGGAACCCATGTGCAGATCATATGATGAGAGGAAGCAAGAGTGTGGAGGAAGTGCCAGGCTCTTTTCAATAACCAGCTCTCATGGGAACCAAGAGTGGGCACTCACTCATTCCTGTGAGAATGGCACCAAGCCATTCATGAGGGATCCAACCCTGCCGTGCAAACACTTCCCTCCAGGCTCCATCTCTAATACTGGGGATCAAATTTCAACATGAGACATGGCAGGGCCACCCAAACCATATCTAAATCATAGCAATGGCGTATTCTCCAACTTGTGTATTCATGTAGTTTTTCTAGATATACTCTTATATATGACATGATTCTTTGTTGACTGAGTAGCTCTACTTAATGTCACTGCCAATCATACTTCTTTCCTTTACTTGCCTTATAGTAGAATAACATTCCTAATAATAATTTACCAGGCATTACTCAGGTATTTGTTTTTCTAGTGGGTTCATGGCATCCATTGAAGACCTTTATTAATCAGGACATTTGGTCTTAGGTGAGAGACAGTTCAGCAAAAAAGAGTCTGTAATAAGATAGAAGCTTTTGTTTATAATGTTTAGCCGTATACAGTAATGGAAGTTTCTGTGGTCCCCAAAGGAGAAGAAAAATATGTTGATAAAATGAAAGAAGCAGTTTTTCTTTCACTGTCATGCCCTTTTGTTTAAGGTAGTCTTTAACTTTCCTACTCTCTTAAATGATTTAGGTATAGGAAAGAATGGGAGAAATATGACAACAGGAACTAACCCCCTCCTAAACTGTAATGTTTACTTTACAGCTTGGGATTAGATGGTTCAGCATTATTTTTTCAAATATTCTTTCTTCCCCTTTCTCTCTCCTTTTGGGACTCTCATTATGCATGTGTTGCTATGCCTGATGTATCCCACAGATATCTGAGACTCTGTTCATCTTTCTTCATTCTTTTTTTTCCTGTTTCTCTCTGATTGTATAATCTTAATTGATCTATCTTTAAGTTCACTGATTTTTTTATCAAGTGTCTCTACTGAATTTTTAATTTCAATTATATTTTTCAACTCCAGAATTTGTTTCTTCAAAAATTTTTAATTTCTTTGTTGATATTTTTTATTTGAAACAGTAGTCTCATATTTACCTTTAGTTCTACTGATATGGTATCCTTTAGTTTTGTGCACATATTTAAAATAGCTGACTTAAAGTTGCTTAGTATATCGAGCATCAGAGCTTCCTCAGAGACATCGTTCATTCCTTGTCTATAGGTCCTACTTTCCTGCTGAGTATAGGCCATTCTTTCTTGTTCCTTTGTATGTCTTGTAACTTCTTGGTGAATACTGGACATTTTAGACTATGTAAGTGACATCTTTAGAAATCAGATTCACCTCATCCCTGGGGATTTTTGTTGTGATTATTTATTTTTTTAGTGACTTCTGTGAACTAATTCTCCAGAGTATGCATTCTTTATTGTGCATGGCCACTAAAGTCTCTGCTTGGTTTGCTTAGTGGTCAACTCATGATTGGAGGTTTTTTAAAGAGCCTTCTAGTCTTTACCAAGGAACTTTTCACACTGAGAGAGGTCTGAGTGAGATCAAATAAAAACAACCTTGTGAGTGGAATCTTTCTGGGAAGCATCAGACAGGTCAAATAATGACAATTCTTTGGGAATAAAGCTTTTCAGGAGCTATAGCCCTCTTTTGTCCCTTCTTATGGCTACCAGGCTGATGGTTTTCACCATGATAGTAGATTGTTGGTTATTGAGGTTACTGCAGAGCTGGAGAGAGAGGGATGGGCATGGAGCAAGTTAAAATGCCTCAAAGCTTGCTGCTGTTACTGAGATTCAGCCATTATTCTTGAATATATGTTGCCCGGATTGCTGCAAGCCTTTGTTTAAATTGATTCTGATAGATTTTGCCAGTTTTTAAAACACATGTTGAGACTAATACATGTTAACAGATCCAGGCAGTTTCCAAATTTGACATTTAAAAAAACTGTTGATCCAGAATTTGTTTTTTGTCCTGGAACCGCCATTTTTTTAGACAACTTCAGCTGTTCACTTTTGACAGCAGCACTATCATTTTGTATTACTTTACAGGATTCTACTTGACCTTAGTACCGGATGAGTGACTCATTTTCATATATTGTAGTTATGAGAGGTAGGTATCAAATTTGTGCTTTAGCAAAATCACAAACTATTGCATCCTAAACTTTTGAGTAGCTACTGCTTTAGTAAAGATCGTATTATTAAATCTGTATATGTCCAGATACTACTGATTTTCTAGGTATTTAATTATGTCAATAATGATTTTTAGGAGTTATTTTTTTCTTTTCTTTCTTTTTGTGTTTTTAAGAGACTTGGTCTCACTCTGGTGCCCATGCTGGGCTCAAGCAATCCTCCCACCTCAGCCTCTCAAAGTGCTACTAATTTTATTATTATTTTTTTTTTTGTAGAGATGAGGTCTTGTTGTATTGCCCAGGCTGGTCTAGCTAGAACCTCTGGCCACAAGTGATCCTCCCACCTCGGCCTCCCAAAGTGCTGAGATTACAAACGTGAACCAACCTTCCCAGCCAGAGTCTTATTCTAATATTTATTCTCAGTTGTGTTTCACATAAATTGTTTATCATTTAGAATTGTTATAAAAGTAGTGATTTTTCTATATGGAAAGAACTCTATTTGTAGAGAAGCAGAATGTTTTTTCATACTAGGAAATTACTCCAAGGCGACAGTAAATTTCATATTAAAAGAAAATGTTTATGGAATGATATCATTAGTGTTTTTCATCATTATAGTTTTTCTTCAATCCTTAATAATTGGGTATATACTTTATTCTTTATATTAACTTTGGCTCATGGCTTATTTTTAAGATTAATAAAAAAAGGTTTTCTCGTGGACATGATTTGGGTTTGGTTTTTTTTAAATCAACTTGGTATTTAGTTTAAAAAGCATTTGTGATAAAGGGAATTGTCTGTCCTAATTTGTCTTTTAAATAACTAATCTGATTGTTTATATGGGCCACTAGATAAATATTTCACAGAAATAGTTTTATATATATAATAACAAATGAATTTTCTAAGGCCAAGATTTCCCCCTGAGGACATGTGGCTATTAGCTTTGAATTTCATAGCTTGATCAATTCCGATTAATGATGGGAAAAGTGCTATTTTCTGATGCCTATAGGACTAAGTACTCTGAAATTTTGTGAGAAGACCACTGTGTGACTCTCTTGAATTAAATGAGCTATAAAGAAAGTATGTTTCTGTGATTTTTAAAAGCTAAATGTTTATATACATTTTCTTTTGTCCTAACTTTATCACCTTAAATTAGGTAATTAATTAATAAAGTTCAAATATGCTTCTTTGAATCAAGCAATGGTATAGTTTTATATCATTGTGTAATTGTTTTGGTAAGCCATTCAAGTATGTGGGGGTGGAGATGGAGAAATACTGGCAATTTCAGATATTCAAACATTGGGAAAGCATAGTATCACAAGCATAATATAATGTTTGGGAGGAAAGCAGGAGATACAAAAGCAAAAGTGAGCAAAGTAAGTAAAACTTACATTTAAATATAAATAATTGCTGGTAATGTACTAAAACAAGTATAATTGATTCCAGTAATACAAACATGTTTGTATATCAGAAAATCAACAGGACTTTAGAAAAAAATTTAAAAATCATACTATTGTTCATTATATGTTGAAAAACATTTTATAAAACTAAGCAGCCATTGAAAACATCATTACAATAGAAAAGATTTTAAAGACCATTCAATATATCCAGCAACTAAACATCATACTAAAGAAAGAAATGTAGCAGCCAATTCCATTAAAACAGAAATGTGATAGATATTTCTTCTATTAAAATAGTTTGGAAATTTCTAGTATACTATAAGGAAAAAAATGTCTAGTATAAAGATTGGAAAATAAAGGACAGTATCATTTTTATTTTTAAATGTGATGAAAGCTCCAGAGAGCCAGTAAATATATACTAGAAATAATATAATTTGACAAGGTGGTTGTGCTTTATATCTACCAATATTTACTGATTAGAAATGTGAGAAAAAAATTCATTCACAATGACAACCATAAAATTCTTAGGCATAGACATACATTTTATTTAAATATTAATATATGATTTAGACAAATGGAAAGATAAGCTATGTTAATGGACCAACAGATACGTTTATTGCAATTCCATTCATGAACCCAGGGGTTCATTTTCAACTGAGTAAAATGTCTTTAAAGTTCTTATGAATGAATAAATGAGAATAACCAAGAACAGAAAGGAATAATTGATTTTTGGTGAGAGGGTATCTTATGAAGTATTTAAACTAAGTATAAATACATGGTCACATAGTTAGACAAATAGGCTATATATGTCTAGGACAGAGAGAACAAGGGAAAACATGGTATTAATGAGGCAAGAGCATTATTGTTACTTCATTTTGTGGAACTGCCCAGTGTATTGCAGAACACACTGCCATTATAACCAAAAGGTAAACTTTCAAGCAATCACACTGCCCTTGATTGAAAACTAAAGTATAGATAGGATGAAGGTGTTAGATTTTATGTTCTCTTTTAGGTCATTATCTAATCTTAAATGCTTGGGGCTCTGATTCTTCTGTTAGGTTTTATGAATTGTTCGTGATGGATCATTTCCTCATGTATTTTGTAAGGTATGTTTATAAATAAGCTCAATTGTTTTCTGTGGGGATCCTGTGCATTTGACTGTTGAAATGTTCCCCTAGGTACTGCCCTGGTTCCACAGGCCAAGGACTGATTTTTCTAAAAGGTTTTTTTCTTTTTTTAATTGTGGTAAAATATATATAACAAAAAGTTCATTGTTTTAACCATTTTTAAGTTTACAATTCGTTGATAATAATTACATTCACAATGTTGTTCAACCGTCACCACTTTCTATTTCTCAGACTTTTTATTACCCCAAACACAAACTCTGTACCCATTAAACAGTAAGTCCCTATTTCTCCCTCCCTTCAGCCTGTGGTAACCTCTAATCTACTTTCTATCTCTGCGAATTTGTTTTTTCTAGGTATTTCACAAAAGTGCAACCATATAGTGTTTGTTCTTTTGTGTCTGGCTTATTTCACCTAGTATAATATTTTCAAGGTTCATTCCATGTGTCAGAACTTCATTCCTTTCTGTGACTGAATAATATTCTGTTATATGTGTATACCACATTTTGTTTATCCATTCTTCCATTAATGGGTACTCAGGTTGTTTCCATTTTTTAGCTATTGATAATAATGCTGAAGTGAACGTTGGTTTATAAGTATATGTATAAGTCTCTCTTTTCAGTTCTTTTGGGAATATGTCTAGAAGTGGAATTTTTGGGTCATATGATGATTCTTTGTTTAACTTTTTGAGGGATCACTAAACTGGCACACACAGTGGGTGTGCCATTTAACATTCCTTTTACCATGGCATGAGGGTTCCAATTTCTCCACATCCTTGCCGACACTTGTGATTTTTTCTTTTTCTTTTAATTATAGCAGGTGTGAAGTGGTATCTCTTTGTGGTTTTGATTTATATTTCCCTAATTAGTGATGTTGAGCTTCTTTGCATTACTGATCATTTGTATATCTTCTTTGGAGAAATGTCTGTTCAAGTTCTTTACCTATGTTTGAATTGGGTTGCTTGTATTTTTGTTGTTGAGTTGGAGGCGTTCTTTATATACTCTGGATATTAATATCTTATATATGATTTGCAAATATTTTCTCCCAAATATTATGAGTGTTGTCTTTTTATTCATTTGATAGTGTCCTTGGATGCATAAAAGTTTTTAATTTTGATAAAGCCTAATTTATCTACTTTTTCCTTTGTTGCTGTGCTTTTAGTGTCATACCTAAGAATTCATTGTCCAATTCTAAGTCATGAAGATTTATCCCTGTTTTGTCCTAAGAATTTTATGGTTTTAGCTCTTACATTTAGGTTGTTGATCCATTTGGAGTTAATTTTTGTACATGTTGTGCGGGAGTGGTCCAAATTCATTCTTTTGCATGTGGAAATCTAATTGCCATAACACCATTTAATGAAGAGACTGTTCTTTCCTTATTAAGTGGACTTGGCACCCTTACTTAAATATATTTGAATTTCATTCATGTGCCTCGTCCATAACAGAAAGGATTACCATGATATTTACTAATACATTGGCTGCTATAAGTTTGCAATTAACATTTTGATTTTTTTAAAATAGAAATCTTTTTTTAGTCCCATTTTTAATTGTTTTTGTTTACTCTTGAATGGGATAAGATTTTAGTCTTTATTCACTGTTTTATTAATCGGCTTTAAATTGATGGACATAGAATACAGGTTCTTGTCTTGATTTGTCTTCTATTTGAAGTGGTCCCTCCTAAGCCCAAACTAGTACTGGAACATTTTTTTCATCACCAGGTTTCTGATAAGATCATGTTACTTCTGTATTGTTCAGTCATTCCCAGTGGATTCAGAGTTTTCTGTTCAGACTAGACATAGAATGATTGAAATAAAAATTCCTTGTTAACAAAATCTTTCTAGTCTAGGAAACAGCAGTGGGGTAGTAAACCTAAAATTGGTTAGAGATTTTTTATGGAAAATGTTTCTTGTAATTTTTAGACCTAGTAATTCCTAGACCTAGTGAACAATGGGACAGCAGATATTTCTTAAATTAAACTTTTTATTTTTAGATAATTGTAGACTTACTTGTAGTTGTAAGGAATAATATAGAGAGATCCTGTGTGTTCTTTATTTGGATTCCTCCAATGATAACATCTTAGAAAATTATATAGTATAATATCACAATATTGACAGTCAAGATACCTGACATTTTTATCACCACAAGGATCCCTTATGTTGCCTTTTTATACCAGCACCCAATTTATTCTCATCCCCACTTGCTTGATAACTGCTAATCCATTTTGAAAATTTTGTCACTTCAAGAATGTTATATAAATATGTTGTGCAGTATATAACCTTTGGAGATTGGCTTTTTTTCACTTAGCATAATACTTTGAAGACTCATTCATGTTGTTGTGTATCAATATTTGTTGCTTCTTATTGCTTGTATTCCATGGTATGTATATACCACCGTTTAACTATTCACCCTTTGAAAGACAGCTGAATTGTTTCTAATTTGGGCTATTTTGAATAATGCTGCTATAAACATTAGTGTACAGAGTTTTGTATAAATGTAGTTTTTCATTTCTCTAGGGCAAATATCCAGGAGTATAGTTGCCAGGTCATATTTTGTTGCATTTATAAAGAAAGTGCCAGCTCTTTCCCAGAGTGTCTACACCATTTTACGGTCCCACTGGCAATGTATAAGTGATTCAGTTTCTCCTGATCCTCACCAGTGTTTGATGTTGTCACTATTTTTTATTTTGCTATTTTGATAAGTGTATTGTGGTATCTCATTTTAGTTTCAATTCACATTAATGGCTAATGGCTAATAATGTTAATGGCTAATAATGGCTAATAATGTTAATCATCTTTTCATGTGCTTATTTGCCATCTGTGTAAGTCTTTGGTGAAATATCTCTTTACGTCTTTTGGCCATCTTCTAATTGGATGTTTTTGTGTATGTGTGTTTGTGAATTGAGTTTTGAGAGTTCTTTATATATTCTAGGCTAGGCCCTTGTCAGATACATGATTTGAAAATATATCCTTCTAGTCTATAGTGTTTTTATCCTCTTAACAGAGTCTTTTATAGAGCAAAAGTTTTTAATATTGATCAAGTCCAATTTATCAAGTTTTAAGTTATCATGCTTTCAGTTTCTGTCAACAGGTATTTCTTCATTAATCATTGAGAACTGAGTAGTGTACTGGTTGCTTGATATTTTAGTTTGGATTAAATTATGTTTAACCACTCCGTGAGCAAAAATCAGTTCATGTGTAAATGTAGGACACCTTGTTAGAAGTATTTGTTACTGGTGGTTTTTTGTCCATTGGGTATTGAACCTAATTAAAATTTTTATTGCTTTCTGAATAATGAATGCTCATAATAAACTATTTATGTTCAATAGTATTTAATGCAAGTATATTTATATTATAAAAATCCCCTTTTTCTTCCATAGTGCTATAGTTTGAATATAGTTTGTCTCCCCAAAAACCCATATTGAAGCATGGACCCTAGTGTGATAGTGTTGTGAGATGGTGATTTTTAAAGAGGTAATTAGGTCCTTAAATGGATTAATGACTTTCTAGTGAAAGACTGGATTAGTTCTCATGAGAGCTGGTTGTTATAAAGTGGGTCAGCCTCCTTTGTCCTCTGTCTCTTTTACATGCACCCACGCACCTTTCTGCTTTCCACCATGAGTTGAAGCAGCATGAGGGCCACCCAATCTTGGACTTCCCAGACTTTACAACCATGAGCCAAAATAAACCTGTTTGCTTAATAAATTATCCAGTCTCAGGTATTTTGTTAAAATAACAGAAAATATGTCAGGTTTAGTCTTGTTCTGTGTTCTCGATTCTTGGTGCTCTCATGGCTGAAGAATGACCAGACACACCAAAGTAAGGGCAAGCATGAGGTGGAATTTATTGAGGGGGAGAAAGATAGGATTATAGAGCAAGAGCAAGATAGAGGTTTACAGAGCAAGATACAGACAACACAGATGATGACCGGACTCCTTGTCGTAGCAGAAAAGAGACTTTGTTTATGGTCTGAGTTTTGTTTTATGGTGTCTGGATAGGGACCTCTCTGTGGTTCAGATGTCACCATGGAACCACTTTGGACAGTTGGGAGTTGCATGACCTGAGTCTTACTATGCTTGTGAGTTGTTCTAGGTCACTTTCTGGACTCTATCATACCCGTGCTGCTTGGCCCATGGTCTAGAGAGTTCTTTGGATTCTTTTGCAGTTGGCAGGTTAAGTTCTGATTGGCAGATTCGTAGGGTCTTTCATCCTATCCTAGATATGGCAGTTGCTTAGGACAGGAGTAAGGTGGGGCAGAACCAAGATAAGGCCCGGAGCTCACCCTTGTCCTTCTTCCCAGGTGGGGCAATTGCGCCAAGGCAAGGCACCCCCGTTTGTCCCTAGGAGACCCGGAATCTCTTGTTATCTACCTAACAAATAAACTAGGACAAAAAATTTGGTACCAAGAGTAGGACTGCTGCTATAATAATACCTAAATATGTGGAAGCGACTTTGGAACTGATTAATGGTAGTAGCTAGAAGAATTTGGAGGAGCAAGCTAGAAAAAGCCTATATTGCCATGAGCAGAACATTAAGAGCAATTCTGGTGAGAGCTTAGAATAAGACCCCAGAACTATGGAAAGTCTGGAACTTGTTAGAGATTACTTAAGTGGTCATGACCAGAATGTTTATAGAAATGTGGGCAGTAAAGGCTCTTCTGAGGGATCTAAGATGTAAATGAGGAATATCTTACTGGGAACTGGAATAAAGGGCATCCTTGTTAAAAAGTATCAAAGAACTTGGCTGCAGTGTATCCATGCCCTAGGGCTTTATGAAAGGTGGAATTTAAGAATGATAGACTAGGATTTCTCTTCAAAGAAGTATCTCAGCAGCAAAGTGCTCAAGATGCCCTGTGATAACTTTTCACTATTTACAGAGAGTTGTGGGAGCAAAGGGATGACTTAAAGACAGAATTTATAATTTAAAGGGAAGCAGAGGATAGAACTTTGGAAAATTCGAAGCCTGGCCATATAAAGATAGGAAAAACAAGTGTCTTTGGGGAAACAAAACAAGGGTGTGGCCCAGCAAAAAGTTACTAAAGAGAGTAGCGTGAATAGAGGGAGCCAGGTGCTCATCATCGAGACAGTAGGAAAATGGCCTCAAAGACATTTCACAGATATTTGAGGCTGCCCCTCCCGTCACAGACCTTGAGGCTTGGGTGGGCAGAATGTTTTTGGGGAGGGGCCAAGCTCTGCTTGGCTGCTCCAGCTGTGGCTCAAGTGGCCCCAGGTGTGGCTTTACCCACCTTTCCAAAAGATACAAGCCATAAACCTTGGTGGCAACATGCTGTGGCTCAAGCATACCCAGATGGGGGCTTGTGTCACAGCTCAGGAGGATATAAATAGTAAGCCTGGCTGTGTCCATGTGGTGCTAATTCTGCAGGTGTGCAGAATGCAAGAGCTATGGAGGCATTGTTTATTCCACCTGTATTTCAAAGGATGTGGTAGAAAGTCCACAGGCCCAAGCAGAAACTTGCCATAGGGGCAGAGCTGCCACAGACAGTCCTTAACAGGGCGGTGCCTAGTGGAGCCATGGAAGTGGGGCTGCCGCAGGAACCCCAGAATTGTTGAGCCACAGGCAGCATGCAGTGCCCACCTGGGAAAGCTACAGGCTCTGATGTGCAACTTCAAGCCAGGAGGCTACATGGGCTGAGCCCAGCAAAGTCATCGGAGTGGGCCTATCTGAGGCCTTGGGAGCTCACTTCCTAGCCTGTTGTATCTAGGCGGTGGCACATGGAGTGAAAGATTATTCTGGAGCTTTAACATTTAATGTCTGCTCTGTTGGGTTTCAGACTTTCTTTTTGAGTCTTTCTACCGTTTGGAATGAGAATGTTCACCCTATACCTGTCTCACCATTGTATCTTAGAAATAGATAACCTGTTTGGTTTCATAAGCTCACAGCTGAACTTTAGACTTTTGAGTTGGTGCTGGAATGAAAAGTCATTTGAGGAAGTGACAAAATGTGGCTGTAAAATAGAGAGTAAGGATTCTGATTTGGTGGCAGAGGACACTGGGCTATAAAATAAAATGTAGCTGGAGAATGACAAAAGCACTAAGAACCTTGAAATTGCATTTGAAATACATATAGATTGGTTTTGTTTATATTCCATAAATTTGTGGCAGTTCAGTAATTAGTACGTCTCATCCGATAGACATGTATACTCACACTTACGCTTTCGCATCTATTTCCATTGTTTTATTTTCATCTTTTTTTCAGTGTTGTTTTATTAATAGGTTTAGGGTTATGCTAACTTTATAAGATGAATTGTGATAATTTCTATCTTTTAGTGTGTTTATGTATCATATAAATTACTTATTCCTTAAAAGATTAGTAGAACTCAGATATAAAAATGGCTGGTGGCCTGGGCTTCTTGTTTTGTTTTTTGACAGTGTTTTTATTTTATTATAGATCTATTTAGGTTTTCTAAATTTGGGTGATTCATTATTTTCCTAGAAAATTGCCCATTTCATTGAGATGTTAAAATTTATTTGCATAAAGTTATACATATTACATTAATCTCAGCTTAATTCAGTTTCTCCTAATATTGAATATTTTAATATTTCCTGTTTTCTTAGCTTTGTCTGAAGCTTACATGTTTTATTGGTTGATCCAACTTTTGGATTTACCAATTTTATTTTTATTTTTCTTCTCATTTACATTAGGAATTTTCCTGTGAATATAGCTTTTCTATATTCCATAAATTCTGATATGTATTTTCATTATTAACTTTTTACATAGTCTTTACTCGCAGTCAATTTTCTTTTTGACCCTAGTAATTTAATCGTCTTAAATTTTCCCAGGAATTGAATTTTGTTTGCATGTTAATCCTTTGTTATAATTTTCTAGTTTAATGAACTGTGGTTAGAGAATGTGGCCTGTTCATTTGCTTCTCTTTAAAGCAGTGATTGGTAGACTACCTCCTGTAGTACAGCTGCCTGTGTTTGTAAATAAAGTTTATTGGAATATAATCACACACATTTGTTTGTATATTATGTACAGTATGGCTACTTTTGCACTATATTGCAGAGCCAAGTAGTTGCACAGTAATGGAGAGCCAAGTAGTTGTGACAGAGAGACTGTATAGTCCACAATCCTGAAATATTTACTATGTGGCCCTGTAAGGAAAAGTTTGCCAACCCTTGCTTTAGAATCTTGAGATGTATTTTAGGGGGCTGGAGTTTGATCAGATTTTATGACTATAGTCATGTGCTGCATACTGATGTTTTGATCAACAGCAGACCGCATATATGACGATGGTCCCATATTATAATACAGTAAATCTATTGTACCTTTTCTATATTTAGATACACAGATACTTACCATTGTGTTACAATTGCCTACAATATTCGGTAGAGTAATATGCTTACAGGTTTGTAGCTGAGGAGCAATAGTCTATCCATATAACCTAGGTGTGTAGTAGGCTATATACCATGTAGATTTGTGTAAGTACATGTTATCATGTTTGCACAATGATGAAATTGCTTGACAGTGCATTCCTTAGAACACATCCCGTTGTTGAATGATGCATGCCTGTATCTAATGGGTTGTAGAAAAAAATATTTTCTATCAACAGCACAAAGTTTACTACATTTATTAAGTAAACTTTACTAATTTTTTAGCTTATATATGATAATTTTTTTTGCTTACTTGAGCTTCCAAAGATTGATTTTATTACCAAAGGCTGAATAGTGAACAAAAAAGTAAAAATTATGTCAAAAAGAGTAACTCAAAAGATTTTTGCTATTGATTAAAATAGAGAAATGTTAAAAAAAAAGTAAAATTAAATTGGTGTTATCTCTATTGTACTTGGAGTATATAAGTAATTTTATCTAGAAATTATTTTGGTCAGTAAATTTCTGAGTTTTTATCCTAATACTCTGTTTTCTTTCTTTTGTTAAAATCAGTTTCTTTCCATTATAGAGATAACCTATACTAATGAGCAGTTCTACAAATAAGGGCAATTTTACTTTCTCCAATCATTATGGGTTTTATTTCTTTTGCTTTCCTATTGTATTGGCTAGCACCTTTAGTGCAATTTTGAATAGGAATGCTCTGAGGGGTCATCATCCATAGTTTTATGGAAAGGGCTTTCAATATTTTACTATTATAGTATTGACAGCAACCTTTTTGGTATACACAGTTAATTGGATTATATAAGTTCCCTCCTAATTCTAGTTTGTTGAAAGTTTTTACATTGAATGGGTTGAATTTTGACAAATACTTTGTATCGATTGAGGTGATTTTAGGATTTTTCTTTTTTACCCCCACCCCCACCTTTTTTTTTTTTTTTTTTGATACAGGGTCTTGCCCTGTCACCCAGGGTGGAGTGCATTGGTATCATCCTAGCTCACCGCAGCCTTTAACACCTGGGCTGAAGTGATCCTCTCACCTAAGCTTCCTGAGTAGCTGGGACTACAGGTGCATGCCACCACACTTGTCTAATTTTTCTTATTTTTTGTAGAGACAGGGTCTTGCTTTGTTGCCTCAGCTGGTCTCAAACTCCTGGGTTCAAGTGATTCTCCTGCCTCAGCCTCCCAAAGTACTGGAATTATAGCCATGGTCCACCATGCCCTGCTGGGTTTTTTTCTTGAAATTAACTTAATGGGATCATTATATTGATTGATTTTCAAATATCAAATCATCCTTGCATTCCTGAAATAAACTGCACTTGGTAATAATGTATTATATGTTATAATTACTGTATTTGATTTCCTAAGGTTTTTATTCCCCCCATCCCCTTAGGACTTTTGCTTCTACATTCATAAGAAACATTAGTCTGCAGTTTTCTTTTTGTAATATACTTGTCAGTTTTTTTTTTTTAATGTTTATAGTATCTTTATTCATAATAGCCAAACTTGCAGCAGTACAAAAGTCCATCAACAGGAGAATGGACAAAAATGTGTTATATTCGTGTGATGGAACACCATTCAGTAATCAAAAAGAATGAGTTACTGATCACTCAACATGAATGGATCTCAAAATCATGATATTAGACAAAAGCAGCCATACAAATTGATACTGTGTGACTCCTTTTAAATGAAGTTAAAGAACAGGCAATATTAACCTATGGTGTAGAAATCAGAGAAGAGATTGTCTATTGAAGAGTTTTGATTGGGGAGATTTACACAAGTGTACACATATTTCAAAACTCATTGTACACTTAAGATCCATGCATTTCCCTGGTTTGTAGATTTTTATATCTAGTAAAAAAAAAAAAAAACACCTTTAGCAGAAAGTACTAAAAGGGCATTCATTAATTTAAGGATATTATCTAAGACTATATTCATAGAATTTTTTAAGCACAAAAATGTTCATGCTGCTCACTTGCTATAAAGAGATGCTCAGAAATTTTTCTGCTTGAGAAGGGCAGAGTGGATACACAGTAAATAAAACACAAGTTAGCCTGAGCAAGAACGAGACCCCATATCTACTAAGAATAGAAAAAAATCAGCAGGGTGTTGGTGGTGCATGCCTGTAGTCCCAGCTACTTGGGAGGCTGAGGTAGGAGGATCACTTGAGCCCAGGAGTTTGAGGTTGTTGTAAGGCTGATGCTACAGCACTCTAGCTCAGGCAACAGAGCGAGACTCTGTCTCAACAACTTGTTTAATTTTGTCCCAACTTCAGGCAAACTACAGTAAACAACATCTCCCAACGCTTCCTGTGCAAAATTGCTGATTCCCACTGTTCCAACACCATTTTCTGTTGTTACCCATTCATGTTTCTTTGTAAATTTACGCAATGAGAGCAGAGCGGGTCCCGGGCCCAGCGTCCAGACGGCGCCCGCCCCCAGCCGGCGGGGTGCGGTGGGCAGGGCGCGGCGGTCTCCGAGACCGATTGCGGGCTGCAGATGACAGCCCACACGCTCTGCGCCGCTCGCAGCGCCATAGTCACAGAGTACTGAGGGTGGCCGCGCAGCGTGTGTCAGGTTTTGATATAAAGGTTATGTTGGCCTCGTAAAATAACATTGGGATTTTAAAAAATTTCTCTATTTTCTAAAGGAATTCTATAATATTCTTAATTTTTTGTTAGAATTTTGGTTGAGTTTGCCAGTAAAGCCATATAGGGTTGGAGTTTTATTTGTAGGATGTTTCTTAATTATGAATTCAGGGTTTTTAACAGACATAGGATGATTCATGTTTTCTGTTTCTTTTGAGTCAGCTTTGTTAAATTTTTGTGTTTCAAGGAATTTTTCCATTTAATCTCAATTTTGTTGGCATAAACTTAATAATATACTTCTAAAAACCAATTTAATATCTGTAAGATTTTGCAGATATTCCCTGTTTCTGATAGTAATACTTAGAACTTTTTTTTTTTTTAGTTTCATTCATTGATCTTTCTTGTGAGGGTTGGTTTATCAGTCTTTTTAAAGAACTAAGCTTTAGTTTTTTAATATTCTTTATGTTTTCTATTTTATTGATTTCTGCATTTCATTATTTCCTTCCTTTTTTCAGGTTTTCCTTTTCTAGCGTTTGAGATAGAAGCTTAGAAAATTGATTTTTAAATATTTTTTCTAGTATATGCATTTAAGTTATTAATTTCCTCCTAAGCACTGGTTATAACAACATTTTATAAATATCAATATATTATATTTTCATTATTTAATTTAAGCTATTTTCTTTCTTTTTCTTGGCTTCTGTTTTATTTATAAGTGTGTTGCTTAATTTCCAAATATTTGGTGATTTTTTTTTCTAGTCATTATTAGTTTCTAATTAGATAACTATTAAGTTTATTGATACTTGTTTTATGGCTGATTATTTAGGAGAATGTTCCATATGCACTTGAGCAGGTTATATAATCTGTTGGACCTAGAGTTTTATAATTGTCCATTTGGACAAGTTGGTTAATAGTTTTGTTCAAACTTTTTATATTGTTACTGATTTTTTTTGATGTGCTTAGACTGTCAGTTATTGAACGTGGCATGTTAAAATCTGTAGCTGTGATTGTGGATTTTTCTATGTCTCCTTTTATTTTTGTCAATTTTTGCTTCATTTATTTTGTAACTATAGTATTAGCTGCATACTTGTTTAGGATTGTTATGTTTTCTCAATAAGTTGACCATTATATCTTCATGAAATGCCTTCATTTATCTCTGGTTATATTTCTTTATGTGTTCTGATGATAATATAACCATACCAGTTTTATTATGATTAGCATTTGCTTGATGTATCCTTTGCAATATGTTAGACTTAAATCTATCTGGTTTTTGTATTTAAGGTGTGTTTCTTGTAAATATCATGTAGTTTTTCTTGTTGTTAAATGTAACCTAACAATCTATTTTTAAATGGTACGTGTAGTTCATTTATGTTTAGTGTAACTATTAATATGATTCTGTTTAAGCCTTTTATATTGCTGCTTTCCTTTGTATTCCATGTTGTTTGTTCCTCTTTTCCCTGCTCCTTATCTTCATTTAGATTTACCAAATGTTTACATCCTATCTGTTTTCTTGATCTTTTAGCTGTATCTTCTTGGATTTTTTTTTAAACAGATTACTTGAGGGATTACAATATGTATCTTTAACTTTTTATGGTTTAACTTGGGTTTTTACCAACTGTGAGCCCTATAAGGACCTTACACTATTCTATTTATATTTCTCTCTCTGTTTTCTTAAAATTTATCTCCACATATATTAGTATGTATTCCACAACACATTGTATTACTCTTATTTTAAGTAGTAGTCAATAGTCTTTAAGATGTTTAAAATTTTTTTTTAAATTTACCCATATATTTACTACTTCCGATATCCTTCATTCCTTCTCACAGAATGATGTTTTCATCTGGGATCATTTTTTTCCATGCTGCTGAACTTCCTTTGAAGTGTACATCTGCTGGCAATGAATTAGCTCAGCTTTTGTTTTCTCAAACTGTCTTTATTTGCTGTGATTTTTAAAGATTATTTTCCCTGATTATAAAACTAGATTGGCAGTTCTTTGAGTATTAAAGATGTTATTCTGTTGTCTTTTGATTTATATTGTTTTTCATGAGAAATCACCCATAATTCTCATTGTGTTTTCCTTGGAATGTGCCTTTTTTTTTTTCTGACATGGCTGATTAAAAATCTTTATCTTGGCTTTCAGCATTTGACTGTGATATTGCCTAGGTGTATGATTTTATTTGTATTACCTGGTTTGATTTTGATGAGCTTCTTGAGTCTATACGTTGATGTCTTTCATCAGTTGTGGAAAACCTTGTATTTCTTCTTTCTTCTCTTTTTTGGGGGGACTGTAGTTTGTATGTTAGATTGTTTGGTATTATCCTCGCTTATGTCTCTCAAACTATGTTCTTTTTCTTTGTCTCTTTGTTTTGGTCAATTTTTTCTTTGGTTAATTTATGTTGGCCTGTCTTCGAGTTCACTGATACTATCTTTTGCTGTGTCAAGTCAGCTTCTAAGCCTAGCCAGTGACTTCTTAATTTTAGATAGTGTTTTTCCATTCTAGAATATCCATTTGGTTCTTTTAAAGATATTCCATTTCTCTGTTGAAATTTTCCATCTTTTCATTTATTTTTTTTTTATCTTTGCCTCTTGTTCACTTATACATAAGAGCTGGTAATAATAGTTTAATAGTTGATGCCTCTGCTAACTTCAATATCTGGGTCATTTGTGTGTCATCTTCATCATTTTACTACTTTGATTATGGATCACATTTTCCTGCTTCTTACATGTCTCAACATTTTTCTGTTGAATTTAAACATTTTTATGTTGTGTTTAAAAGAACTGTAGAGGCTAGAGTAAATACTGTTTTTTCCCAGAGAGGGGGAAAGCCTTTTCCTGTGTCAGGTAGCTGTGATTAGGGGCTGATCACTTGAATTTGAGGAAGTGCTGAAATGGATAAAGGCTAGGTTACAGTTTTGTTTGTTTCAATTCACATGTGTTTCACATATCTAATGTGTATGCTGGGCTTCTTTCTTTAGCAGGACTTTGGGATCTAAGCACCATCTTCCTCAACTTTATAGCCAAGCTTCTAGTCTCCTAGGTTGTTGCCACCATGAACATGAATAGTCTTGTGGGGAGAATAAATGGGTAGGGAGACCTTGCTTTGAATTTTTGGTTCCTTCATCTTCTTTTTTTTTTTTTTTTTTCTTCATCTTCTATACCAAGGATTGATAAACTGTGGCCTGCAGCCTAAATCTAGCCCACCACCTGTTTTTGTAAATAAAGTTTTATCCGGACACAGCCAAATTCCCTCATTTTACTTGTCTGTACTTTGTCTGCTTTCATGCTACAAGAGTAAAGTTCTGTAGTTACAATTGAGACTAAAATATTTGTTATCTGGTCCGTACAGAAGAAGTTTTCTGACCCTTGTTCTATACTGTCAAGCCAGTTCACACATTCATTAAAATTTTTGTGGATTTCTTTTTATCTCAGTGGAATCTTTGCTTATGGCAGGTAGTAGTCTTTCTGTTCATGCTTAGACTAGTAACTGACCAAGATGATCTTAAATTAACTTCCTATTAATCTTTATCTTAGAGCCCTACAATAGATTTCATTTGGTTTTAGAATAAAGTTCAAAGTTTTTCACTAAGTCTACAGAGTCCTTGATAAATTGAATGCTGCCTGTTTTCTCAGCCTTTTTTTTTTTTAAACACTTATTGGCCTTTTTCATTTTCCCCACTAGTCTTCTCAACCACCTCCATCACAAATTCCATCCAGTTACCCCTTTTATCCTTATAATACGTAACACTCTTTGAGAGTTATTTTACTTTATTTGCTTGGGTTTGTTTTTTGTTTGTGTTCCTCAGTAAAATGTAAGCCCCGCAGATTCACTGACTGTCTTGCTCCCAGCATCTAGAATGTTGCCTGGAAATTCACAAGTGTTTGATAAATATTGGTTGAATTATGAATAAATATACTGTTTTTTCTGACTTGCTCTGACTTGTCCTCACCTCCATCCTGCTGCCATATTAGTTTTCTTAAAGGATTGATTAGAACTTAGGTCAGGTCAGGTCCTGCCAAACTTCTCTAGCCTTATTCCCTATAATCCCTATTCTGAAACTGTTATACAAGTCATTCTTCTTAATGCTTTATATTTTCTGTACCCCTTTGATCATGATATTCATCCTGTCTGGAATATACTTGCCATTTTTACTGGAATCATGTCTTTAAATCCTACTCAGTCATAAAAGTCTAGCTTATATCTCACTCTAGTTCACAGTGATCATTCTTTTGCTTTACGTATCATCCTGCTTATTGCCTGTATTCCTAATGTGAAACTTAATAATACCTTGTATTGTTTATGAACTTTCTAGAAATGCTTCCCTAATATGGCTTAACTATCCTAAGGGAAAGGAATGTATACTTTCTTTTGTTTTTTTTTTTTTTTTTTTTTTGAGACAGAGTCTCGCTCTGTTGCCTGGGCTAGAGTGAGTGCCGTGGCGTCAGCCTAGCTCACAGCAACCTCAAACTCCTGGGCTCAAGCGATCCTCCTGCCTCAGCCTCCCGAGTAGCTGGGACTACAGGCATGCGCCACCATGCCAGGCTAATTTTTTTTTTTTTTATGTATTTTTAGTTGTCCAGTTAATTTCTTTCTATGTTTACTTGAGACGGGGTCTCACTCTTGCTCAGGCTGGTTTCGAACTCCTGACCTTGAGGGATCCACCCGCCTCGGCCTCCCAGAGTGCTAGGATTACAGGCGTGAGCCACCGCGCCCGGCTCTTTCTTTTATTCCTATAGCAGTTCATACTGCCACTGTATTTACATTTATATTGTGTATATCTGTATTTCATTGAAAAAGAATA